>JAJOOS010002505.1:0-24601 GCA_029582725.1 Solanum chiquidenum
TATTACCTCCCTAGACTATTTAATACCGTATTTTAAATATATATATTTGCCCACGTGGACATAAAAAATAATGCAAAATTATAAATAGTAATGTGTCCACGTGGGCACATATGTACCTTTAAAATACACTATTAAATAGTTCAGGGGGTAATAGGTCCTCATGAAAGTTTAGTATCGCAACAGCAAATTCGACCAAAGGTGGGTATTTTTCAGACCATTATCCCTAAAACAAATGATGTAAATAAAATTATTTTGAAATTTAGAAAAGAGTTATTTTTTTCTAAACAGACTAATATAGAATAAGTTACATAAATTGAAATGAAAGGGAGTAAGATCCCGTTTGGATGACTTAAAAAAAGAGTTTTTAAGTCAAAAAATAAAAAGTAAGAAGAATCCTACTTTTGGTTTTTAACTTCTTTCAAAATTATTTTTAAACTTATTTTAAGTTATTTTTAACTTTGTCAAACACTCTAAAAAACTAAAAATGACTTTAAAATATGTTTGATCAACTGTTAAGTTGGTCCAAGCAGACTCTAAGTAATATAGTGTACTCCTATTCCTTTCAAAGGGAGTAACGATGCGGCGTCTGCCTAATTGGCGTCTGCAAATTAATTGTCCGCATCGTAATTTCATTTTCCCAAACAATAAACATCAATTACCATCTGCATATATATAGATACAAAATTCTCCTACTTGGAGAATAATCCATGTTGTTTCACATCACATATAACCAGTGGCGAATTTAGAGCCAAAAAATAGGACACCGGCATCCGGGGTCTCTTCGTAAAATTAGATATTTTTTATATATATTTTTTAAGATTTTGTATAATATTATATTCTGGCACCCGTACTACAAGAAGTCTAAATGATCCACATGGTTAAATATTGAGCTTTTCACCTTGAGGATTAAGGATCAATTCTCACTTCAATACATTTTACTTGGTGCACCCATGTTCGAAAAATTCTAGATTCGCCTCTGCATATAACCATATCAAACAATTTTATAACTTAAATCTTTTAGTACACCATAAAAATTGGGGTGGGATGATATATAGGATCTCTCCACCCATATCTACCCCTCATATTCAAATTTTAGATATAAAAAAATTATGTTAAAGAGTGATTTCTCCTTTAATAGATTTTACATGGTTTATTGCGGATACCGGATAGAAAAAATAATATTTCTTCCTAACAAATTGACAAGAATTAAGACATTTATTTGAAAACTGTTTTAGGGTTTGCTCACAAGTCACAACTATATTAACTAAAGGGTAATGCTAAATGGCCATAAAATTTAGCCAGAAATTTAAAAAGTTTATGATATTTTTAATTTTAAAATAAACTGATCTTCTTTCAATTTTCAATTAAAAGGTATTAAAGTTAAAAGGGTAAAAATATTTTAAAAGATAAAATTACATGGGTAAAATATCATTTTGGCCAAACTCTGCCAATTTTTCTGGCCAAAAGGATTTTTCCATTAAAACTAAAATTAATAATATAAAGAAAACATTGTCTATATATATATTTGATGCCAATTATTAGTGTCTCTTTATGTTTAATTCCAAAATTGGTAAATGTTCTGCTCTTTGTGAACCAATCGATATCACATACACGATTAACATCATAATTGCCACTTATACTAATTATTAATTGACAATCACTTGTCAACTAGAAATCATATACTTACTCTATTAAAGTACAATTAGGGATATTTCCAGTGAAATTTATCCCTTAAAAAGGCCTAATACAGATTTCTCCTGACCAAAAGGGGAAAGGATTCAAATTAAAATACAGAAGAACTTCGTGTTCCATCTGTAGCATATATATTATTCCTTCCGTTTCTAATTATATGTCGTCCTTACTAAATTAGATGGTACTTAATATTTTTCATTTCACAAAATAAATGCATAAATAACAATTTTCTTCCTATTTTACCCTTGAGAGTTATTAGCCTTGAAAATATACGTTTGACCGACATAGAAAAACTAAGTAAATAAATAAATAATTCATGTTCATTGATTGAAAATTTGACTTTAAAATCTTAAAATGGGGAAATGTAAATAGGAACGGAGGGAGTAACTCTTGCCAGGCTATCAACAACCTGGTTTTCTTCTCATTCATTTTACTATTACAAATATAAAATATATTAAAAAAATATATATTTAATTTAAACTCGATCGGGATCGTGAGAAACTATATGCTATGAACATACATAGATATACTTGTGTGACCTTTCCAAAAGACTAACCTGAAAGATTAGGGACAAAAATGAACAAGTTGGATACTTAGATAATGAGGTGATTAAATTAGGAATTTCGTTAAGGTGTTAAAGATTGATGTATATAGGGTATTAGTACATCTACAAAAGGTATACATTTTTAATTTGACCTGATACACGGTATTTATTTTTGTACTAGACCTTTACTCATTCTAATGTGTTCATTAGGTATCTGAAACCTTCTGCTTGATCGGTGGTGGCGGCAATGAATGAAAAAGAAATCTATATATAAATAAGGAAAAAGGGATAAACATACTCCCGAACTATCATAAATGGTATACAGATATCCTTCGTTATACTTTCGGGACATTGATTTTCCTGCCGTCCAAAAAGTAGGGCATATATACCCTTTATACTAACGGACATACACGTATCAACATAATTTTATCTACCGACCCAACGGATAAGATTGTACCACGTGTCCCTATTTATCTTCCGTTAGAGTGAAGGGTATATATGCTCTAGTTTTTGGACGACAGGGGCACCAATGTCCCAGAAGTATGACGGAGGATATCTGCATACTATTTACGATAGTTCGGGAATATATTGTCCTTTGTCCCTATAAATAATGGGATATAAAAGTCAGGTGCGACGAATAGAACATATCTGATTTAGCTACCTTTTGCTTAGATTAGCGGCGACAATGATAGAAAAATAGATATATAAATATGAGATATAAAAGTCAGGTGCGACGAACAATAGGCATCTCGCTTAGCTACCTTTTGCTTAGATCGATGACGACAATAATAAAAAAGGAGATATATAAATAATGAGATATAGAAGTCAAGTGCAACGGTAGACATCTGACAAATCAGTTCCTCAACGCGTGGTTTATAATATTTCCAGAAAATTCGTATATATACAACCATAGGTGGTTCTAAAATTTTTACTCGAGAAATTCAAAAAATATAAAATATAAAAACTAATGCAGTTCTTGAGAATCAAATATTGTAATGCATTTTGAATGCCCTAGATCCTAGACCACAAAACTAACCTTTTGAATGTTGTTCAGAATATTCAAAATTTACATATGTATATATATAAAATATATTATTTATTTAAAAAAGAATGATCTAGTTTCCTTCTTAGTCTGTTAAAAAAAAATGAACCTTTTTCTTTTTTGGCAACACTTTAACTTCAACTTTCCACGTGACATGTTTAAGGCCACAAGACTAAAGGACATTTTGATACATTTGACATAACTTTAATTTAGAACCACAAAATTAAAAAATCTTCTTTATTTTCTTAAATTTTATTTTAAGTCAAATTAGGTCATTCTTTTTTTAAACGAAGGAAGTAAAAGATTGACCCTGTAAATAAAAAATTGACTGGGGTTGGGTGAACACCCTCCGCCCTCCGCCAACAATATGAAATAATCTGAGATCTAAGGCAAAACCTTGAAAACGGAACTGAAATCTAAGACATAGAGTGTGGTGCCTCAAAACTTTTACCACTAAACTTTTAAAGTCTTATTATGTCTATTATCTTTGTTATTTCTGAAATATTCTCAATTAAAAAACACAAAAAATGACTAGCCAAATATTAGAACTCCGATAATTTATAAGTTTATTAATGCCTTTAATTTGTGTAGGACTTGATATATACTTAGGGCCTGTTTGAATTGGCTTTTGGCTTATGACTTATAAGCCGAAAGCATAAGTGAGGATTTCTAACTCATGGCTTTTGACTTATTTTTGTTATTTTGGCTTTAAAATAAGTGCTTATAAGCACTTTTTAACTTTACCCAAATACTTCAAAACTGCTTAAAAATTATTTTGGCTTAAAAGCACCTAAAATAAGTCAATCCAAACGGGCTCTTAATATATACACTAAAAAGACAATTGTCAAGCAAAGAGAGGATGATCTATACGTAAATTGAAACCCATCTCATTTACTTTCTAAGCCCCACTATGATGCAGATGCTGCTTATATACAATTATACAAACTTATCTTGTTTGGATCATTGTTATCCATTGTTTTATAATGTATTGTATTGTATTGTACTCTATTATACTGTATTGTATGGTAGATACAATGTTTGGCTAGACTGTATTGTTTGTTGTTGTTTAATAATATTTTTATTGTTTGGTTTGACTGTATTTTATTGTGTTGTAATTTATAAATTTACTAAAATATCCTTAATTATTCTAGGGTAGGAGGTTTGACTAGAATTAAATAATATAAGGTAAAGGGTAAAATAGTATTATGAAATATTATGTAAAGATGTAATTTAAAAAAGAAATTAAGTAACAATGGAAACACACCAAAATGGTTGTTCCATAAAATGAGGGTTTTCATTGTTACGTAACAACGAAATTTAACAATACAATACAATATATTTTAAGTAACAATCAAAACAAACATTATAGGTATAATAACCAGTGGCGGAGGCAGGATTTCCATCGAGGGAGTTCAAAAAGATAAGTAAGTACACTATTAGTATCCATATAAGCGGAGCGGGTCAAATATAAATGGGTCGGATCAGATATAAGCAACTAAAAAAAATTCAACTCTACCTCAACACAAACAATAAATCGAGTAATTATATGTTTGACATAACATTAAAATAAGTATGAGAGAATGTATTTTTTTAAACTATAATTATGGGTCTTGTCTCTGTCATTGTTGTATACAAACGTTATTTAATTTTTGAAACTAACTAAGGAATACTTCTAAATCCGATCATATTGTAGCAATAAAATTTGCGTCGAGAAAATAATTATCAAGATTGAAAATATCGCGACAATTGTATTTATTTATAAATTTTAATGATTACTCTTATTTATTTAATCTTACTTATAATTATATTATTCCTTAATCAAATATAAATTAAACGTTTGACTTAAAATGAGTATGAGAGAATGTATTTTTAATTTTAATTATGACAACAACGTTATAAGTTTTACTTAATTTTATAAAAATGGAAAATAAATTTATTTTTTAATATCTAATAAAATAGTATAAATCTCAATAGGTTTTCAAACAAAACAAAATTTTCATTTATTTAGAAAATTAAATGAAAATCGCCTGAAATATGGAGGGAAAACGCTGTTACAAGGAGTCGAATCCGCGACCCAGCACTTATATTGCGAATTCTTGAACCCCCTTTATCACTGAATTAAGCCCTTAGCTTATGTTCAGGTAGTTCATCACTTGGTATATACATATAAATCGAAAAATTAATTCTATATATACCGTGTAATTTTCCAACGAGATAAATCCCCTTGGATCCATGTAGATCCACTCATGATAGTAATAATATAATACAATACAATGGATAACAATGATCCAAACAGTGTTATAGTTGCACAGCCCCACTTAGCTTGACTAATCATTGCTGAAAACACAATATAAAAAGTCGGCATCCATATGTTACTTCTTTGGAAAGCCGTTTCAATACTTAGTTCAATCCCAATGGAGTAACATTTATGTCTTCTTTATCAAATTAAATTTAAAAACATTGCTCCACATCATTGGACAAACATAACACTCAGCAATGACAATGACTGCAGGAAAATATTAGTAATACCTTTCCTATTTCAATTTATGTGGTATAGTTTAAATTCAAGAGTCAAACAACTTAATTTTGACGGTAAATTTAGGCATAACATCTTTAAAAAAATTGAAATATAATTTATTTATTTAAAAACTAAGTAAGTCACGATAATTCAAAATTATATGAAAAAATTAGGCCAAAGGACTTATTTAAATCTCGAAATCCAAATAGTATAACATAAAATTGAGATGGACAGAGTAATACATTAGTGATTGTACCTTAATACTAGTAGGAAAAATATCTGAGGGCTGAGGCTTTCACTTTTTTACGTATAATAGTAAAGACCAAACATATTTTACCTAATAAATTTAACGGTACTATGATTAATTAATTCCTGTTGAGGAGTTCCTCAATCATTTGAAGCGCCATTCGTTCTTCTTCATTCATCACACCACATTCTTTGCCTTGTTCGATCTCGATCGAATTCTCCAGAGACGAGAACGTACTTGAAGAAGTTACGTTTTCGTCTGGAATAATCATCTGCTCGTTATCATTAATGATCTTCTTTTTTCCAAATTCAACGGTCATGACCCAGCTAGAATCAGGCCGCGTCCCGGCCCGTTTCTGCCACACCCCAATGTTGGAACTCTCCGTATCAAGCCTGAGGCAAGTGAGAGACGGCGAAGGCGATTTACAGCTCTTGCGAAGTTTGGCGCTAAGTATAGCAGAGAGTGATGATGATGATGATGATCCAGATAAAGCCGAATTATTAGATTTAGAGTTGTCTTTTTTGTTTTCATCAGTTGCCTGCACTGGGAAATTTGTTTTGGCATTACGTCCGCTCATTAAAACAGCAGCCTCATCATACGCTCGGGCAGCTTCCTCTGCAGTTTCAAAAGTTCCTAGCCACACTCTCCTTTTCCTAACAGCAAAAAAATAAAAATCAATAAATAATATAAATTGAAATTTATCAAATTCAAATTCAAAATTCATCTTTGATCATGATCTGATGATCGATCAAGTGGTATGAAATGAAAAGTGTGCATAAATGAAGTGTAGTAATGGAGTGGAGTGTGCATGGTAAAATACAGCAAAGGATGACGAATTTCAGCGACCCAAGAACCCCAATGGCGTTGCCTGACACCTCTGAACTTCTTTGCCTGTACCATACTTGAATGTGGACAAACAATTGTCAGAGAGATAGTGATAGGGAGAAGAGCGAGCAAGAGAGAGAAAATTTGTACAGTTGAAGGTATGAGAAATAGTTTATGAAAGATAGATACATATAAGGATCGATTACAAGGACAATAGTATTACTGGCATATTATTATATAGTACTATTTAAGTTAATAATGTTTAGTAAGAAGGCTGTGTTAGCTAGAAATATAGTGAGGAGGTAGCATTGAAGAAAAAGAAAATGAGTGGTTGGTAAGAATATTATTAGTGATTAATTTGTAGTAGTTCAATTACTACTGAAAGTCCAGTAGGCTACCACTATAGACAAGTCCACACTATTCATGCAGTAATATCTCCTCTTTAATTCTCTTTTAGTCCTACCATATGAGGGGTACCCTTTTGGATTGGCTGCATGTGCAGAGTACACTACTTTTTGATGGTCATTGGCTGGCTTGAATGAAATTAAGTGATAGGCCTACTATTCTACGAAGGAGACGGATCTACGATTTCAACTTATAAATTCTAATTTATAGCTAGGATAAATAGTTAGATCAAGATTTTCGTATCGGCTTTTTAAAGTATGACGAATGGATGATTTAGCTAATTCTCACCTCATATTTGAAATTAAGTTATGGACATGATCCATTTCTTTATGGTTATATTAGACGTTAGTAATTAAGTTTTGAATTAAAATTATATATATAATTTTAAGGTTTGCGTTTGGTTAAGTTAAAGCTATTGGGTTTGAGTTTGATCAAACTCATATATACTCTTCTACCTCCGCTCTTGGTCCACACTAAAAATATAATTTTATCAAGTACGTCCCACCAACAAAAATATTTAAATTGTACTCACTTCATTCCAATATAAACGAATATCTAGCACATCTTTTATGGTTCAAAATTAATATTTTTTTCAAAATCTAAAATTATATTATTATTATTTTCAAAATTACCTGTCTCTTTATGGGGTTTTCAACTATTTTATACTCTATTCATTCACTTTTATTTGTCATGTTGCGCTTTTCGAAAGTCAATTTGGCTAATTTTTAAAGTTAAATTAGATTACATTAATTCGATATTTTAAACAAAAATTTTAAATATTCAAAAACTATACGATTTCTATAAATTATAATTTTTTGCATATCACAAATTATTGTTTCATCACATACCAAAAATGCATTTATTTTGAATTCGAGGGAGTATACATTGTCTCTTACAAGTTAAATATGAGTATGACTAATTGTTCTTGAAAAGGGGGATTAGTAAGTTAAAATACAATGTCATTATGAAGAAAAATACAATACAAATTAAAATTATATTTGTTTTTACCCTATCTATATATATGACTTGAGGAAATTATTTGTACTAGCTGAAAATTCTGTGTTGCTCAGTTTCGTAACCTAATATTGGAGACTCCCTAATATTATATAAAAATGTACCCTAAAAGTGACTTTCACTGTAATAATTGTTCTATTGTTATAGCTTGATAATTAAATTTAAAAACATTTAATTCCATGAGGTACATACTACTATTTGTAGCTGAAAATAGTTTAAATTATGAATGAAGAAATCAGTGATTGTTCAGTATATAGTAAGCGTCCTAGTACTCTAATCAATATGAACAAAATAATGTGAGTAGTAATAATGAAATTAGCTATAAAGACAATTTACAAAAGAGCGAAAAGCAAATTTGTACTTTAAATTGATATAATTAGTTAAGGGGTACTGATCCTCATCTTTTAGAGTGCAGCTTCATAATTTAAAAAGATATTTTTTAGATTGCATTAGCATTATTGAATTTTAAATAGTAGTTAATTAGGATATTTAATGTTTATGTAAGTACTTAAGTGTTTGAAAAGATATGATTTAGCCTACATTGATATTTTTGAATTCTAACTAAATATTGTATTTTCACTTTACTTAGCCACTATAATAAAAATATTTTTATTTTTATATTTACTCGTCACTATAATATATCAAAAGAGAAATATGATTTTTTTTCCTTCATAATTTGCTCTTAACATAGTATTTAACTACTACTAATAACCCACTGGTATTATGGTAAAATTTATGCACTTCATTTATTATTTTTTAGTGGGATGCAAAATTTATTGCGAACAAGTAAAAATAAATCGAGGGAGTAGTACGTACTTGGGGTATTTAGGGTGTGTTTCTTATGGAGGAAAAAAAGTTTTTTTTTTTCTTTTTTTTCTATATTGGTTAAAAAAAATTATAATCGTTTTTCTATGAAAATAAGATGGTTAAAAATAGAAGCATGACTTACCTACCGGTGAAAGTAGAAAAAGAAAACCAAGTTCCACAAATAACATATTAATTGTATCATCTCGATTCTCCAACACACCTCATCTTCACTCATTATAACCCCCCACCCCATCCCCGCTGCCTCACGCTTGCATCCCTACTTCCCATAGTATTTGTCTATATTTATACATATCCTTTTAGGATAATGTTCTGATCATTACATAAACTCAAAAAAAATAAAAAAATAAAAATGTTTATAATTTTCCTGAAAAAATAATCTGTTGTACCATTTTTTTTATGTATGCATTACTTAAATCTCTTAAGATCCATACTCGATAAAGAAGACATTAAAAGAACTCGTTAAATTACAACCATTAGATTATGTAAATTATCCTTAAATTTAATTGAAATTGAGTTGAAGTAGGGAGATTAATACTAAAGGCAATTGGTATTTATTAGGTGATAACAAATGAATTAAATTGAGAAGAAAAATCAAAGTGTAGTGCCTGAATTTATGAAAAGAAATGAGTAGTACTTACCTGATTGATCAGTAATTGCAACAAACAATGATATTTCCACATCTTCAATCACATTTATGGCTTCCAGTAAGTAACTGAATAATTGTATGAAATAAATGCTGCTACTAGACGTAGCACGTAAAATGTTGCCACTTTTTTTGAATTATTGAGAATTTAAGTAATAAGTAATATTATTATTCAATGCATTACCTTTTTAGGATTCTGTTCCGTAACTTTCACAAAAAGAAAAAAGATGGAGTAGTATATATGGTAAAGCAATTAAATCTAATTAACATAATTAGTCATAAGATATGTGTTTAATTTTTTATTATCATTTTTATTGTTTGTAGTGTCGGATTAAACTTCCTTATATTTTGTAATAAAAGCAAAATATAAAATAAGATTGATCAAAATTTATTGGGTCTCAAGAATGGTTATTGGGCAATTTACTAGTATTATACTTAACTGATGATATTCGCAAAAAAAATTAGTGAGTTGGATGTTTCGTTCAAATGAATTAGTTGATATTTTTATTAAGGACTTGTCTAAAGAGAGAGGAGGTAAATGTTTCGAAGAATGAAAAAAGTTTACATTGGTGGTTAATGAGAATGATGATTTCTTTGTATAATTTATAATGTTTAGATAATTCTCTTTTTTTTGAACTTTTGGGGGTGTAAATTAAGTGCAAAAATGAATTTTACATTATATTAAAATATGATCCATTTCACCGATGTTGAACCTTTAAATTAAATTGTTCATGCTGCTCCAGATATCGATACTGGTGGCTTGGCGCAATTGTTCTTTTCAAATCAAATCACTCAAAAATATCAAAAAAATTCTAACGACATGATCAAGTGATATGCACAATTGAAGTTGTAATGCTTGTGGAAAAAAATTAATTAACTTCACCCACGAAAATGACTCACAGTAAGAGAAAATCGTCATTTTTTCCATTTTGGTGAATATTATTTAAATTAGAGAACTATTTACGATATAAGATTGGACATAAGATACCTAAAAAGAAGAAAGAAAAGGAAAACGTTATTGTAAATGGCACGAGAAATGAACTCACTCTACAAATAATTAGACACCAAAAATATTTTCCTTTCATACCTGAACTTATAACAAGCTTACTTAGAAAAGGCAAACTTACTGCCTTAAGCAACTCTATTTTTACTCAGTGTGGATTATGATAGAATGATTGAGATTCCTTCACTTTTAATAAAAAATGTGAAGGAAAGCAGTGCTGCTCCCAAAAACAGGTTTTACCATACGTGAATCTGAATTTAATTGAGGCTCAATACACATACTAAACGTCATGTGAAAAAACAAAAACAAAAAAATTTCACACGGTGTGAATTAGTTACGAGAAAATGTCGTTTAAGGGACATGTATAAATGACAAGTCATATATATCTTGTACATATTGCTGGCCCAATCTTTGCTATTGCTCGTTTCATCAGACAAGTTTTTTCAAGGATTGTCCTATTATCGGATAGTTTTTAATTTTTACCTCTTTAATTTTTGCAACTGTTTTTCATTGAGAAAATGGTCAAAAGCCCCTCCAATCTATAGTCGGATTTCTAACTACACACTCATATTTTATGGGGGTCCTATTATCCCCTGAACATTTTAAAAGTAGAATATATAAGCCCTTAATAACTCACCCCAGATTCGTATTAAGTAGTGCTGGACACGCACCCGCCGCGTAATATATATTTTTTTAATGTATAAAAATCAATTATTTTATTTTCTTTCATCTCCAGGCATGGCATCAGCCACCGGCGGGAGATTTTTCATCCATTTTCATCCAAATTTCTCTCGATTCAACCTTAAAAGTCCCCCCTTTTTTTTCTATAGTCGCCTAATTACCCTTCAAAATCTCAGTTTCTACACCATTTTTTTGTTTTTTCTCTCGATATTGATGAAATTTCACTCAAAATCATTAACAATTTAATGCTCCAAAAAGTCTGTCAATTTTGGGGTTTAAATTTTTAGATGCAATTAGTTTAGTTTAGTTTGGTAGAAATCTTTAAAATGAAGATATTGTAAGATTTATGTACTATTCGATATTTATTGTATTTTTGATAGTCAAAGCTTTATCAGATCTGAAATAGGAACGTAGATGCAATACCTAACTATTTAAATTTTGTGTTTATGCTTGAATCTGCATCTCTTACTTTAAAAATCTTGAAGCTACAAAGGAAGTGACAATGGTGGTTCACAACGAAATTGATGGTTGATGGGTATGTTCTCACATAGTGGAAGGCCTATGATGACGAAGAATTGGTGGTGGATGAGTGAAGTTCACATGGTGTCGCCGCCGATGCAGTCCATATTGGTGTTGCTGGTGTTTCTTGTTAAAGAGAAAGAAGAAAAGGTTGCTGGTGTTTCTTGATAAAGAGAAAGAAGAAAAAGAACGTTAAAAGTAAAATAAATAAAATAAAAGGAAACATAAAAAAAAATGAAATAAAAGAAACACTTATAAAGTTAAAGTTTATTATTTGTTTTTGCTCTTACTCTCTCAAAGAGAGTGAACTACATATTCATTGCCACCTCAGCACATAGGGAGCAAATAACTCCATTTTAAAATAGTCCAAGGGGGTAATAGAACCACCCTAAAGTATGAGTGTGTAGTTGAGAATCCGACTATAGGTTGAGGGGGCCTTTTGACCATTTTCTCTTTTTCATTTAATGAAAATTTTTGGGTTACAGTATCCTTAATTATGCTCTAATTTCGCAAGATTGGCGGACACAGTATAAGTAGGAATAGGTTATGTCTCTTGGGGAATAATTTTGTGAGTTCTAAAATTAAACTTACGTCTCTATCAACATAAATTTTGTAAGAATTAACTTGTATATTGTGATTTTTGCCTTGTGAATTTCACTTTGCCTTGTATTACATAAGCCACAACTTGTGCTTAGTCTGTTTTATCTTGAGATTTTTTTTTATTGTTTGTTCTATATCAAAGGTATTTTCGTCCACCTTTTATTACTTAAAGTATTAAAGGATAAAAATAAAAAATCATCCTTGATTGTATACATAATAAATCAATATTTTGAATAAGGAACTTAACTACTTTTAATAGTTCTGAAAGTATTTAATTCTATAATACGGGTATTGTGAGATTTTGATGATTCTAATTTGTTATTTTCTTAGTTGATCTTTATTTATTCAATATATTGAAAATATTTACTATTTATTTTTACTTATTCACTATATATAAATATTTGTTTATTTTTACCCTTATCCAATTGTGGATCTAATTTATTAATTTGCACATAAAAATCAGGTCCATAAAAAGCCAAATTAAATTAGAGTTTAGTAACCTCTGTTTACTCAGTCAACCTTTTAACATTCCGCTATGTCTATGGGGCAATTTCTTTAACCGCACAGCTTTATCGCCTATCGGATCGCCACTTCACTCCTTTTTACAGCAAACGTCGGATTATATTCTCACTTTAATTTTCCTTTTGTTTGGGTGACATTTCAGGTCTAAATGCACTAATCTTATTTGCATGCACTGATTATTTTCCCCTAATTTGACGTGAGTTCAACTTATACAATGATTTTTGTGTTTGTTGCACCTTTTAATTTGCTACTAATTATATTTTAATCCTTTGTTTGAAGGTGAAAAAATGGCTCCGATTCTGCTTCATGGTACTCTGCATGTCACGATACACGAGGTCGATAGGCTGCACGGGAAGCACGGTCGCAACTTCTTCAGCAAGGTTATATATACATACATACATAAGCTGCACTTGAATTTTAACGTATTTGTTAATAATAAAACGGATTGGTCCTATTCAATAATGGAATATGGAGTATGATTAACTCGCTGTTGATCCCTTTCGATATGTTTTTTTTCTAAATTCTCTAAGAACATGAAGTTGGAATGTTCTTCGCTATAGGGATTGGATGAGTGTAATTTGTAAATAACGCGCCCAATGTAGGTACGATCCATGTTCATGTTTACATTTGCATCCATTGATTTTAGGGCAGATATTGTACAGGTATAATCACACAATCTCTGACTGAATTGTGTGAGAAAATTCTTATAAGGACGTGGCAGACTCTGTCATCTCTTTCTGTTCTCTTCCAGAGGTACTTAAGTGGTTGTTATCCGAGTTAAGGGAATGATTGGGTAAGATAAGGGATTGTGGAACTTTGGTTATATTTAGTGAGGAACCTTTTCATTGCTATTCCAGTCTCATGCTTTGAGTCTCGGAGGAATTAGATGGACTGACAAAAGCATATTCTCTAAATTGTTCAATGTACTTATATTCTCAATTATGATCTGATGGATTGAAATCTCATAATTGCAGATTAAAGATTCTGTCGAGGAGACGGTAGGTATGGGCAAAGGAGCTTCTAGAATTTATGCCACAGTTGATTTGGAAAAGGCAAGGGTTGGAAGAACCAGAGTTATTGAAAATGAACCAAACAATCCTAGGTGGTATGAGTCTTTTCACATCTACTGTGCCCATATGGCTAAAAATGTTATATTTACTGTCAAAGATAACAATTCCATTGGTGCAACCTTAATTGGAAGAGCTTATTTACCAGTTAATGACCTTTTGGAAGGGGAAGAGGTTGATGAGTGGATTGAGATACTGGATGAAGACGAGAATCCCATTGAAGCCGGTTCTAAAATCCATGTGACACTGCAGTATTTTGAAATCAGTCGTGATCGTAATTGGGGACGTGGAGTAGGTAGTTCTAAATATCCTGGTGTCCCTTATACTTTCTTCCCTCAGAGAACAGGATGTCGCGTTTCTTTGTATCAAGATGCACATATTCCTGATAAGTTTATTCCGAAAATCCCTCTATCAGGGGGTAAATATTATGAGCCACATCGATGTTGGGAAGATATCTTTGATGCGATTTCTAATGCAAAGCACATGATTTACATTACTGGCTGGTCTGTATATACTGAAATAACCTTGTTGAGAGACTCCAGGAGGGAAAAGCCTGGAGGAGACGATACAGTCGGAGAGTTGCTCAAGAAGAAGGCAAAGGAAGGTGTTAAAGTCCTTATGCTTGTATGGGATGACAGAACATCTGTACGTCTGCTGAAGAAAGACGGTCTCATGGCCACTCATGACGAAGAAACTGAAGAGTACTTTAAAGATACTGATGTGCACTGTGTCCTTTGCCCTCGGGATCCTGATGATGGTGGAAGCATAGTTAAAGATTTACAGACTTCTGCAATGTTTACTCATCACCAGAAAATCGTAATAGTGGACACTGACATGCCCAATGGAGAGTCAGAAACGAGGAGGCTTATGAGCTTCGTTGGTGGCCTTGATCTTTGTGATGGGAGATATGATACTCCTTTCCATTCACTTTTTAGAACACTGGATACAGCACATCATGATGATTTCCACCAACCTAATTTTGCTGAAGCTTCGATTGACAAAGGAGGGCCTAGAGAGCCCTGGCACGACATTCATTCTAGAGTTGAAGGACCAATTGCTTGGGATGTATTGTATAATTTTGAGCAGAGATGGAGAAAACAGGGCGGAAAAGATATTCTAGTGGACTTAAGAGAGCTTGACAATGTTATCATTCCACCATCTTCAGTTATGTACCCTGATGATCCTGAATCATGGAATGTTCAATTATTCAGATCGATCGATGGTGGGGCAGCTTTCGGCTTTCCTGATACACCAGAAGAGTCAGTAAAGGCTGGTCTAGTGAGTGGGAAGAATAACATAGTCGATAGAAGTATCCAAGATGCTTACATCACTGCTATTCGTCGGGCAAAGAATTTCATCTACATTGAAAATCAGTATTTTCTCGGAAGCTGTTACGATTGGGAGTGTGATGATGTGAAAGTGGAGGAGGTAGGTGCTTTGCATCTCATTCCAAAAGAACTTACATTGAAGATTGTTAGTAAAATTGAAGCAGGGGAAAGGTTTACTGCATATGTTCTGGTTCCAATGTGGCCAGAAGGACTTCCTGACAGTGCGTCTGTACAAGCAATATTAGATTGGCAAAGGAGGACAATGGAGATGATGTATAAACATATATTTCAGGCTATCAGAGATCAAGGTATCGATGATCACCCGAGGAATTATTTGACTTTTTTCTGTATTGGTAATCGAGAGGTGAAGAAGAGTGGAGAATATGAACCTTCAGACAAACCTGAATCTGATACTGATTATGAACGAGCTCAGGAAGCTCGTCGTTTCATGATCTATGTTCATTCCAAAATGATGATTGGTAAGTTGTAGTTAGCAATTTCCTTTTCTATCTTATAATATTTGGCAAGAAATACCCTAGCATTGTTTGTTACTAATTTTGATTTCTTAATAGTGGATGATGAGTACATTATAGTTGGATCAGCCAACATTAACCAGAGGTCAATGGATGGTGCAAGAGACTCAGAGATAGCAATTGGAGCATACCAGCCTCATAATTTAACGACGAGGAGGCAACCAGCAAGGGGTCAAGTTCATGGGTTCCGAATGGCATTGTGGTACGAGCATATGGGCATGCTCGATGACACGTTCCAACATCCAGAGAGCGAAGATTGTGTTAGGAAGGTGAATGAAATAGCTGATAAATACTGGGATCTGTACACAAGTGAGAGTCTAGAAACTGATCTTCCTGGTCACTTGCTCCGATACCCC
Organism: Solanum chiquidenum; assembly: GCA_029582725.1. Lineage (NCBI taxonomy): Eukaryota > Viridiplantae > Streptophyta > Magnoliopsida > Solanales > Solanaceae > Solanum > Solanum chiquidenum. Next base: position 16,368 of record JAJOOS010002505.1, read on the forward strand.
ATCGGACTTACTAACGACGGTGAGATCACAGATTTGCCTGGAAATGGAAATGAGTACTTCCCTGACACTAAGGCTAAGGTTGTTGGTACTAAATCTGACCTCCTTCCTCCTATCCTCACTACCTAAGTTTAATAAAACTTGTAGACTTGTTATGTTAACAAAATAATAAATTCCTAGCTAAGTCATTGTTGTTTTTTGTTACTACTTTTTTTTTTCCAGATTTTATACGTGTTCTGAAAGGATACTAGTATTGGATTCTTTGGAAATTTAACACTTTGTTATTTTCTTGTTGATCCCATTGTCTCATTAATTAATAATAATACTAGGAGCACTATATTGCATCAATCTTTTTACGGAAATTTTCATAAACAAGTTGACTACATGAATTGTGATCAATCACTACACTCCGTTCTAATTAAGCTAATAATTTGTGATTTTACTTCTTTTTTTTTTTTGGGAAAAAGGACGAATTTACCCCCGAACTTTGATAAATGGTACATCTATGCCTTCCGTTATACTTTGGGTCCATCTCAGCCCCTACCGTCCAATTTTTGGTACACACATGCCCCTCTCACTAACGGACCCCTCATCCTGTACACGTGTCTTAATCCTAAGCAACTACCCATTTGACCATTGTTTTTAACCCATAAACTAACAACCCGCCCCATAAACCCATACCCACCCAATTCCCTCTAAAATATCCTAAGTCAATTAAAAGACCCAAATCTTCCGGATCTCGTTCCTATCTCACAATAGAATTGAAAAATGAGAATTGAGTAACATTCTCATCTAAGCCGACCACCTGTTACATAAGAAACACGACATTTATTTCAGACCTCTATTGTTGGGATTTTCATTATTTTGTACTGCAAAAACATATTTTTGGGTTTTTGTACTACTCATGCAGTACATCAATTCCCTTCTCCTCTTCATATTCTTCAAATTCCAACAACCTTCACATTCTACGGGTAAAATATTTATCTTCAATTTGAATTTCTCTGTAAATCTTGTCCAATTTCACCGTTTCTCGTGGTGGATGAGATCGCAATAACTCACCACCAAGAACAACTGACAAATCAATTTCGGCACTTTATTCAAGAATCATCAAAAAAGAATTTTTCTTACTTTTTTAGGTACCCTTTTCTGTCTATTAAAACCCATCATGTTTGATTTTTTGTGTTTTTGATTTTGTAGTGATTGAATTGAAAATTGACAGAGAGAAATGAGTAGAGTTGGTGTAGAATTAACAAAAGAAATGAGAGATGGTGATGATGAAGTGAAGAGAATTCCTCCATGGACTAAATAGATTACAGTACGAGGAATTGTGAGATAGGAACGAGATCCGGAAGATTTGGGTCTTTTAATTGACTTAGGATTTTTTAGAGGGAATTGGGTGGGTATGGATTTATGGGGCGGGTTGTTAGTTTATGGGTTTATGGGGCGGGTTGTTAGTTTATGGGTTAAAAACAATGGTCAAACGGGTAGTTGCTTAGGATTAAGACACGTGTACAGGATGAGGGGTCCGTTAGTGAGAGGGGCATGTGTGTACCAAAAATTGGACGGTAGGGGCTGAGATGGACTCAAAATATAACGGAGGACATAGATGTACCATTTATCAAAGTTCGGGAGTAAATTCGTCATTTTTCCCTTCTTCTTTTTATGCATTTGGTATCTGAGACCAAAATTTAATGGGTCATGGGTTGAATTTAATTGAGAATTCATTCTAAATAGGTAGGGGTGTCAAAAATGAACTCAAACATAGATAATCTGCCCAGAATTTTAAGGGTTGGGCTCAAGATAATTTAAATTGGGTTTAATCTCAACTCATTTAAACCTAACCCATTTTAAGAAAATCTTCAATTGAGCCCAATTCAATCTCCAATTTCAACCCGTTTTAAAACTATTTACTAAGATATGTTCCTATATTAAAGAGATATGAATTATTATCTATTTAACATCTTTTAGGATTTATCTATCCATTTGTTACTTTTTTAAAAAAAAATCTTGAGCTGAAATTTGAATTGTGATTATATAAGTTAAATATGACTATGTTAAAATTATTGAGATTAATCGGGTCAAATTGGACGGGTCAAGACCCAACCCATTTTTTAGCCCATTTGAGCCCAAAGTAAACTTGGGCGGGTCGAGACCCAATCCAATTTCTATTTCAACTCATTTTAATATCTTCAATTTCAACCCAACCCGCTCATTTGACACCCCTATAAATAGGTAACTTGGATTGAAATTATAGGTTTGAGGTCAATTGTGGGGGAAATCATTAGAAGGGTATGGATGACAAGTTTATAGTCGGTGGAGGTATGAATGACCACATAATATAACGAAGGATAAAATTAACTATTAAATGAAAGTTGAAGGATAATCTCAACTCTTTTCCATACATTTAATCCTAAAATTTATAGTCCAAATAGTCTTCCTAATTCCTCGAACCAAACGCGGTCAAGCAAAGTTTCTTGAAAGTATGTGACATGTATGAGATGCAGAGATATGAAGTTGCATGCAGTGAAATCGTGTTGAAACTAATCAGACAAGTGGGAATTTCCCAAATATCAAAGATTCCATTTGCAATTTGTCCACTTGGGTGATTTTTGGACCATCCTCAGTTTTCATTATTGTTTTGAAGTAATTAGACTGAAACGTGTCTATTGGTCCTTATTATTTGTCAATACCTAATTCTAGTTTTGCCTAATCCAATCAATCGTGACATTTGGATTCAAATCATCTACAATTCAACATGTGTCACATACTGTTGTAAAAAACTGGAAGATTGTTTTGTTGGTTTTTTCCGCATTGAATTTTGATAAAATTCGAATCACGCATTATAAAATTCATTTAAAGGTAACGCTCCCTACCTAATTTTTTCCATACTCAAGATTCAAACTCGAATCCTCATTAAGACCGCAATGCATGGTAGAAGATTCATATTAAGTGAACTAGTGTTGTTATTTTGATTCATGTTTATCCTTTTAATTATCACGGGACACGGCCTACAACTGTCTTAATACAGTTTTCTGTTACTTTCGAATACTAGAGGTACAAAAGAACAGACAAATGTTATCCACAAAAAAATGAGATACTAATTTTTTTCAAGTTCCTTTTTTTCTTCTCAAAATATCAAATCACATGCAACGAAAGGTGCACAATAATCTAAAAGTATCAATCTTGTCCGATTCTCACCTTAAATGAACCGAACGTTCTGATTTTGATTTTTCTTTTAATAACGACCTATTATTCATTATTGGATTCACACCGGGATTCATTACGAAAGAGGTCCTCTTGAAAAATAACTTCATCCTTGAACTCAAACTTAAAATGTCTTGTTAATAAAAAATTTATTTTCCTTTCATATTTTCTAAGTTGTGAATTGTGATAGAACAAAAGAACTCTAGGTTCAATACTATAGTTTGAATCCAGTCATAAGATTCAACTAGTGAGATTCACTTTTATTAGAGAAAAATATAATTTAAAAAATTTAAATCGTATGTTCAAATAAAATTTTAACTTTAAATTAATCTAATTTTCAATCACACATGCCTTATTACCTCTAAGTAATACTTTGGCCAAGCAAAATCGAGATTCTTTTGATGAAATCTAATATTTTCAAAATCGTTGTCAAATTTTCACTCTAATTTGAAATTGAATTCTAACTACCTTTGTTTATAAGTAAAATAAAACTTACCCCTCCCTAAATTTCAATATTTTCTGAAATAAAATGTATATATTCAAATATAATTTTATTCGTCAAAATATTATGAAATTAATATTCAACTAATAAATCTATTTCGACGGCACAAGTGGTTAGCTCTGGTCATGACAGGTAAGGTACATAATTCTTTTCTGGCTTGACATGCAGCCACTGCTACAGCCTACAATAAAGCACTTGTATCAAAACTTGAAGTGCAAAAATAGTAGAGAGAACTTGCACATCTCCAACTTTTCCTCACTTCTTTTTAGATTTTAGACTACATTCTTTGTTTCATCTACCTACGGAGCCACCACACGGTTAGGGTTCATCCAAATTTCTGTGATAGAAAATATTATTATTTATATATATTAGATGTCAAATTTCATTTAAACTATTGATGTATCTATTTCTTCAAATTTTGAACCTTTTTTTAAAAAAAAATCTAGCTCCGACACTGATTTTATCCAAAGTTAAACACTTTGTAGGGACTCTGTTACACACCATAAATCCGTCCCCAATTTCATTTTGACAACAACTTTGTCTTTCTTTCCTTCCTTCCTTCCTTCCTTCTCTGCCGTGCAAGTGCATTATATTGGTGAAAGCAAAAGCTCATTTAATTCTACATCAAACACTTGGAGAAATACCGTTTCACTATTTTATCTTTTCTTCTTCTTTCTCTTCTCTTCTCTTCTACGAAAGATTTAAATAAAAAGAGATCGAGATTCATCGAGAGTGGAGCAGTATTATTTTATATATACCTCAAATTACTTGAAAAATCTGTTGCACCAACTCCAAAATCCTTCATGCTGTTGGCTTACTTTAACTAACTACTCCTTAACCCACCCACTAATTTCTTCTTATTCTATATTTTAATAGTATAAAATATTGAGACGCCATTCTTTCAATCAGTCAACTTTTTCTTGGAGTATATTCTACACCAGTCAATCAATATTCCTCTAAAAATTTCTCATCAACCTCACCAACCAATTATTGTATGTCAAGTATGTTGGGTTCACAAGGCTTCGTATTGGCGACAGCCATGGCGGTCTCTGCCGGCACCGTGATTTTACTCGATCTTTTCGGGGTTAAGTACTTCCCGGCGACCCATCTTTCCGATCAACAACAAGACTACCCACCTGATCATAAGCAGATTCTCAAGTCCTGTTTATCCTCAGGTACGTACTAATTAAAATTCATGGCCAAACAGGAGCTGATTCTTTTGATCTTGGTTTTATGGATTAATTTGATCTAATTAGTTACGGTTTTCTTTCACGTTTTTTTAGCTGGGAAGAACAAGGACAAAACAAGAAAGAAAAAGAAGAAAGTTCAATTTGCAGTTGATGTGAAAAGTTCGAGCGGAAATGGCGAGGAGTACAGAAGAAAACAAATGAGGAAATTCACAGAAAGTCGAATTAAATCTTGTGGGAATGAGATTGTGGGGATTCCGGGAAATAGGATGGCTTTGTACACTGGGATTCTCAAGGATCGGGTTCAAAGAATGGGATTCTCCCATTGATCAATTTGTATTTTCGTTTTGGTTAATTCCTCTTCCTCTTCGTCTTCGTCTTCGTCTTCGTCTTCTTGCAAAACAAAACAGAGGAATTAGGGTAAAGAAATTTTAAAGGCCTCACTGTAATTTGTAAATAATGGTGTGTGAACATATTTTCTGTAAATGGTTTTCTTTACATGAAATTAGGAACTCCTTTAGTAGTATATTTTTCTGGAATCTTCAGTTAATGGGTAGTTGTATATTTTTCTGGAATCTCCGTTACGTTGGGTTGGGTATCTGTATTAAAATTCGATAAAATTTGGATCTTGCGTATTTTGGAACTTACTTTTGTGGTTAATGGTAACAACACTTACAATAATTTATTTTTTTCATTTTCAAGTCTCTAATCACTTTGATTAAGAGGGAAGAAATTGCAATCAATTTATCCCAATTCATATTGGTGCCAAGGACAGGTTCTTGTACAAGCTATTTATTACTGATTTGTCCAATGTTAATGCCAACATTCATCTTGAGCTCGGATCAATACTTTATGAGAATTATAATTGCATTAATTACAAATTTATTATTCACATATGTTAATTGTTATAAGGGAAAATCTGTTCTCATTAGTCATTTCGAGGCATAATTTAGGTAGCCATTTTTTGGTGATAGAAATGATTTATTTATTTAATTTTTTTAAAGTTAGATTTTTATTTGGTTATAATTTTACGAATAATACGAGTGAAATAAGGCTGATGAAATTCCTTCAAGCTCAATAATGGAGTAATTGGAGAACAGAAAAATACACAAAGGAAGAGAGAAAATATCAGCTTCTCTATTTCTGGAAGATACTAATCTGTGTTACAATTACAATGTAGTGAGTATATATAGGACTCTAAGCTAACATTTACAGCTCAACAATAGCTGACAATTACTCTGCACTAACCGACTCTAACACACCTTTTGACAGAATAACTAAATCCTAATCATTTTTAACTAACTTTTAAACTAACCATTCTATTTCTCAATACTCCCCTTCAAGCTAGGCAGTGTGAACAAGTTCAACACTCCTAGCTTGCACAAGAGATAGTTGTGTTGTGATCCATTCAAGGCTTTTGTGAACAAGTCTGCTTCTTGATCCTTAGAAGTTACATATACTGTATTTATTGTTCCATCTTGAATTCTTTCTCGAATGAAATGTAAGTCTATTTCAATGTGTTTGGTTCTTTCATGGAAGCAACTTCACTAGAGTCTCAACATCAACCCTCATTTCTTTGCAAATTCCCACCAGCCAAAGTATTTCTGAAACAACTGCAGCCATGCTCCTGTATTCTGCCTCTGCTGAACTTCTAGAAACAGTGCATTGCTTATTTGATTTCCAGAAAATCAACAAATTTCCTAGTTTCATCACATATCCAATAATGGACCTTCTTGAGTTGGGGCATCCTGCCCAATTTACATCACAAAATACATTTAATTGTGTTCTTTTTTCGGAGCTCAGAAGTATTTTCAAACCTGGTTCATTTTTCACATATCTAACCACATTGTAAGCTACATTCATATGAGATTTCTTAGGGCAATGCATGAACTGACTGAGCATGTGCACTGCATATGTAATATCTGGTCTGGTCATAGTTAGATACAACAATTTTCCAACTAGCCTTTGGTAAGGACCTGGATCTTTTAATTGTCATCACCTAGTTCTCCCACATGTTCATCATATTCCATTGTGGTTAGTTTTTTATTGCATTACATTGGAGTATTCACTGGTTTGGACCCTGTCAGTCCCAAGTCTGTGATTAATTCCAGAGCAAACTTTCTCTGATTCATGAGTATCCCTTCATGTGACCTAGCTATCTCAATCCCAAGAAAGTACTTTATTTCACCTAGGTCCTTGATTTTAAACTTCTCTTGCAGTGTTATTTTTACTTCTTGAATTAATATAGGATCTTTGCATGTGATGAACAGATCATCAATATATATTAGGATGATTACTATGTTGTGTCCCATCCTCTTTGTAAATAAGGAGTAATCAAAATAGCTCTGTATGAATCCTGAATTGGTTAAAACCTCAACAAGTTTTAAGTTTCATTGTCTTGAAGCTTGTTTGAGTCCATAGAGGGATTTGTGCAGTCTACATACCTGCTGGCAACTACTCTCCCTCTGACTGACAAATCCTGGTGGTGGAACCATGTATACCTCTTCAGCCAAATCACCTTGAAGGAAGGCATTGAACACATTCATTTGGTGTAAACAGCAGTGATTAGAAGCAGCTAAAGCAAGCACTAATACTATTTTGACTACAGGAGAAAAGGTCTCCTGATAATCCAACCCTTCTTTCTGGTTGTAGCCCTTGGCCACTAACATTGCCTTGTACCTCTCAACTTCACCATCAGCCCTATACTTCACTTTGAAAACCCATTTACAACCTATTGGAGATTTTCCAAGGGGAGATCAATAATGGACCAAGTGTGATTGTCCTGTAATGCAACTAGTTCTAGGTTCATAGCAGCAACCCACATAGGATCTGTGACAACTTCATCATATGAGAGAGGCTCCTTGATAGGAGTGATTTTGGACAAGTAGGACTGATAAACAAGACTAAGCCTGGCAGTAGATAAGTAAGATTGCATGGGGTAAACACAGGAGCTAGAAGCAGGAGCTGAGTGGAGTTTACCACATACATATTCTTGCAACCAAGTTAGAGGAGCTTTGGTCCTTGTGGACCTTCTGTGAGGTACCAAAAAGGTGCAATATTGGTAATATATGAAAATTCCCTTTGTGGAGATGGAGAAGTCATGATGGTGGTCATCTGAGAAAGTGTGATAGGAGCAGGGTCAGGGTTTATTTGAGATAAGACACAATTAGGAAACACCTGTATTTTTTTGTCTTTGATCATCTGAAAAGGAAAGAAGGTTTCTCTAAAATAAACATCTCTGCTCACAAAGAAGCTATTAGTAAGCAGGTTATAAGGTCTATATCCTTTCTAAGTGGAAGAATAACCCATCAATACAGCTGCAATGGACCTTGGTGAAAACTTGT
>JAJOOS010002507.1:0-27928 GCA_029582725.1 Solanum chiquidenum
GATTTAACATAAAAGAAAATATGATAATTTACAATATTCAGCTAACTTTGAAAATATAGTTAAATAACGAACATTTTATTTTTTTATTTTTTAGAGAATGGAATCCAAAATGATACATCTGACTGAAAATACAAGTGATTAGAATATTAAATAAACCTAATTAATTAGAATTTATTTAATTCATTTTAAACCAATTTAATAAATTAAAACGTGAAAACTATTTCTTATTTGACTAACCCTTTTAAGTAAGTATTTATAATAATATTTTACATTATAAGATTAACTTTGAAAAAAATATATAGTTAAATAAAGAATAATTTTTAAATTTTTGGAAAATTGAGTCTCAATTGGAACAACTTGGTCAATTAGAATTTTAACAAAACTAGATTAATTAAAAATTTATTTACGTCATATTTTAGAAATAATAATTCGAACCAACTTGGTAGACAAACCAAGACATTATTTTAATCTAATTAAAGATGAGTGAAAGTTTTTGACTAAAATATTTGAATAAGCATAGGAGTTTATAGAATGAATTATTTTTAAGGAAAAGAAAACTAACATAAAGAATATGGTTTATCTTTTGGGGAATTTAATTAAATTAAGTCGCAAATAAAAAAAAACAAACAAATAAATAATCACACAATTAAATAAGTTAGAAATTGAATTTGGGCCTCCTTTTTGGGCCAATTTCGCTGTAATTTCTGGGAATTTACTCAATCCCGTTTTTGTATACACTTTTTGTATATCAGTGTATATCGAATGTATATACAACCCATTTTCACAGATTTCCTGCTTCCGAACACCTGTACTTCACCTCAGCCCTGTATTTTTGCGTTTTTGAGCTGTATATTGCTGTATAACGATGTATACTGCTGTATACAATATGTATACAACCTATTTTCGACTTTCCGGGACCTGTAATTTAACTTTCCAGCAACTCGACCGAGATATGGCTGACTCGATGAAAAAATCTTGGGCCTTTATGGCCCTCTCGAAATGCGAAGGAAAGGAAGATGAAGTCCAAGAGGACTCGAATGGTATATACATGCGGAAAAAAATGGTAAAGATTAGTACCCGATAATAGCATCTCAAAGTCGTAGCATTAAATGACAATGAAGGTTAATCAATTACAAAATAAGAAATGCCTAGCTAGTATCACTTAATATCTTTCAAGCTAAAATAAAACACGTTAATTAAGTTGGACAATATAGTAAAACAAATAGCAGTGACTATGAATGCAAGATCAAGCTATAATGCTAAAAATTAATTATAGGACGAATCTAATAACTCTATTATGATGCACGCTAACAGGTAAAGAGAAAGTCGTTAATTCGATAATATCGAACATATATAAATAGAAGAAATGATATCATGTCAGGACAAATAGATTTTCATGCTTAAATTATCAATCATGTAACATTAAAGACAAACAATTTTAAATAAATATAAAAAATAAAGTATCTATATAGAGTAGGTAATTTGTCTCCCTTGCTAGAATAAAATATGACTAAAGCCCTTAAAGAGCTCTTAATTTAAAGTCCATGGGTAGACTCATTTATCCATGGTTTGTAAGATGACAAAAGAAAATGAGCCACTGGAAGTTCTCCTAGGGGGGTCAAAGGATCAACATATAATACATTGAAAGATCAATACCCAAAAGAAATATGCTTCAAATAATTTTAAGAATGAAACTCTATCAAACTAGAATTTGGAAGAAGAAAATAAGAAATTCCATTCTACATCAACTACAAATGGCAATTCACTTATACAAAATTATTGAGTAAATGGGGAGAGATTTGGGCAAGGTTCACTCCAGACAAGGAAGTAACGAAACCCAAACAATAATGGAGAAAGGAGGAGAGGGCAGCCGAACATTACTATGTCGAAATAACTTGGATATACACACTAAATTTAATCTTAGTATGTTTGAAGGGTGTAGATAGTAAGGACGTATAAGTGAAAAATCATTAGCATAGTAGAACACTTTTACATGAAAGATTTAACACAAGGAACTCCAACAACTTTGAAACAACCTGTTTATTGATTCATTTATTTATTTTTTCGGTTTTAGTTAGTAAGAAACTCGAAATACACTAACTCACAAACGTAAAACAGCTGCAAATCTTTCTTAGAACGTAGATTCTATAAATACAACGGCTAATATTGATCCCTAAAGGACGAATGCCATAGAGAAGGTGAGACAGTAACACTCAATTCATGTCATTTATATTAACGGAAATAATAAATAAGTGAAGGATATCATATATCAAATTAAAGATGAAACCATCTGTGGAAGATGATCCCGAACTAAAAAAAAAAACAAAAAAAAAAAAACTGAATTGCTACTCACGGCTAATAAGACAAGGTAACAACGATAGGAAGATTTTAACAAGAAAAAGGGAATTAGGGACTAAAAGGAATCCCTAAGATTTCGAGCAAGTCAGACCAAACAACAATATTCAAAATAGGCAAGCTTTGTCACTAGTTTGCAGTCGAAATAAGTAAAAAGAAAACGATCTGGAAATTTTAACATTTAAATGCTTTACACGGTCAAGGATCCAACATATCAACACATCAAGAAATAAAAAAAAACATGAACCGAAATAAGGTTTACCTTTCGAAATGCAGCGAAATCGGGACAACAATGAGCCTAAAAGGATGATTCTTTTACCACAAACTTCGAATACAAACGGCAAACTAAGAAAATCTGAGAGTCGTTCTTTTGTAAGCTATTTTTCCTATATAACCTCAAAATCCAATCTTTTTACCCTTTTTTTTTTTTTCCTCCCCTTACCTCCTCTATCGCTTGAATTATTTATAGGGGAAGTTTGAGGCAGATTTAGGGGGGTACAATTCGTTTGAATTTTGAATCTACCCGTTCCTTTTCGAGGCAACAGTGGAAGAGATTTGGAAAAAGCTGAATTCCGCGGAAAGGGGGAAAAGGGGATGTGAAGGTTTGACGTTGGGGTTGCTATGATATGGGTTTTGCAGGGTAGTTGAGCGAGCTTTCCAAGTTTGCAGCGCAATTTGCTCGCTGAATTTCGGTGCTCGCGTGAAGAAGAAGAGTGACAGGGGTCGGGTACTGTTTTGGAGTGGATTGAGACGGCTGGAAAAGGTTTTGTATGGTTATATATGTATTTGATGTCTGGGAGTGTATTATTGTATTGGTGCATGTATGGGTGGGCTAGGAATGTTGTGGAGAAAAGGAAATGGGCTGAGAAGTGGGAATGTTGGGCCGGCTGATTGCTGGATAAAGGTAGAAAAGAAGCCCAAAACTTGGTCTTAAATAAGTTTAAGGTTGGGGTAGAAATGGGCTAGAATTATAAAAAAGAAAATGTCCATCTGAATTTCAACTATAGCCAATTGGGATTAAGAAATATAGCCAATTTGAATTTAAGTAACAAAATTGGCTAAAACTTAAATAAAATGAATTAATATAATCAACTAACGAACTTCTTAATAAAGTAAATAATTCAATTATAAACTAATAACTCGAAATTATAACTATAACTTAAAGTAAATTAATAAAATATTTAACTAAAAATGTAAAATCTTTTTGTGATAATTTTCAAATATTTATAAAATGGCGTGATTGCAAAAATATACATACTTATTATTAAAAAGTGATAAAGTTACTTTAAAAATAACTTGAAAGTATTTTGAATTTCATAAAACTCATTAACTCAAAATTATAACCATCTCTAATATTTAAAATATAAAATCTTTTTTGAGACGATTTTTGAATAAATCATAAAATATACTAATTATATACATAATTATGTAAAACATATATATCATCTAAAATTTATGAAAAGTGACAAACTATTTAAAAATCTTGCAAACTATATTATTATTTTTGGAAATTTTATAAAACTAATTATTTTTAAATCGTTTGAAATTGGAGAAAGCTCGAAATGATTAATTTATATTGTGGAGGGTCAAAATTGGGTGTCAACAGAGCCTAAACTAACCATACCCTTGATCCAATCCTAATTAGGGAAAAAATATTTGTTTAAAAGATGAATATATATTTTAAATTACACATCATATATTAATTTATATAATATACATTTTAATCTTTTTATATTATTAACCCATTCGTAAATTATCTTCCAATCAAACTATGTCCCAAAAAAAAAAAAAATACACCCAAAGATAGGATGCAAGAGGGATGATTTAAGTTTTTGGTTTTGCGAAAAAAAAAAAAAAAACAGAATTGTCTATTGAATGAAAAAGTCTTTTCCTTTCTTTTTTGAGTTTTTGAAGTTTGAAGCAGTATTTTTAGGAATAATTTGTAAGGTCTAAATTTTCAATCGTTTTCACAACCTTAACTTACCCCACTTTTTCTCTCTTTTCATTACGTGTCTATTATTTTCTCAACAACACATAAGACCCACGCAATAAACCTATGTTTATTTTTTTCTTTTGATCAAAATTTATATTTATTTCGACATTTAATATGTGGTGTTTGCTTCTTAACCATATTTGTTTTTATTTTACTTTTTTCTTCTACCAAATTGACTTAACAAAGTCAAACTTGCATTATATGAAAGAGGAAAAAATTACTCAAGTAATCTTTACTCTTTGACCGGTGAGATTACATAATAAATTTAAATATATCTGGCAAAACTAATATTTTTAATTTAATAAATTACTCATATATTAGTAAATAAAGTACTTCTAAATAAAGGATAAAATAGAAATTAAATTTTATAAATTTGATATTGATTTTTTTTTAATTTAATAAGTTCTAAATTAAGGCGTAGCTTTTATTGATCTTAGAATGATAATTTGTATAACACTTGTATGTATGTTTAATTAAAAAAGACATAAATATAAAAGTATAATTTTTGCAATGATAAACTTATTTTACAAAGTTATTATTTATTTTCTTTGTTTTAATTTACGTAACACAATTAAAACTTCAAAAATTAAAATTTAAAATTTTGTTAGTACATGAAAGACGTAGAATCTTTTAAGTTATTCTTTTTGAAATAAAATAGCAATTACATAAAAATTATTATAAGTCAGAATAATTAACAATTTAAAATATCTAAAAAGCATATCAAAAAATACAAAAATTGTTTAGCTTTTGAAATACGAAAAGCAACTCGTAAATTAACTTGTTCATCACATAATTAGTTTGTATGATTTTAAGTTTGTTTATAATGAAAGTATGATGCTCATATACAAGCAAAAAAATTACGACATGCTGAAAAATATAGACTAAATTGCTTTAAAAAAATTCAAAATTTGTAATTACCTACTAACTAGTAATTTCTCAAATTTTACAATCACCAACTTTCAGGCGACATGTTTAAGATCACAATAATAAATAAACATATTGATACATTCTCCATATCTTTAATTTAAGATTACAAAATTTATTTTTTAGATTTTTTTTCCTTATACTTCTTGGTCAAAGTCAAAAGCAAATAAATAAATTAAATAAATTTCATATTAAATTAAAATTAGATAAATAAATTAAAAGCAAAGGGAGTAACAAACAAAATTACATTCAAACAGACCATTTTTTCCATATGATATTATCTATACAACAAAGTAATAATGATATATGAATAAAGAGGAAAAGAATAATAATGAAAATTAGACTAAATTAGTTTTGTTCAAATCCACAGAATTAGTTGGGGAAGTTGAGTAAACACTCCCTTGTTAAGGGAGCATGTTGACACGTGTCCCTTCTTCTAATTCTTAAGCTGTGTTTGGTAGAGTTTCCTTGAAAGGGAAATTTTCATGCAAAATTTCTCTTTGTTCACTTTTTAGTACTCTTTTTTCATACTCAATTTTGCCCTTTTTCCTTCTTCTCCCTTAAAATTTCCCAAATTTTCCATAATTGCCCCTATTAATTCCGTTCTCATCCCAGAATTAATAAGCACTCCTTTATAAGCGAACGCCACTTCTCTCACTCACTCACTCTTTCTTCGTTCTGTTTCTCTCCGTTTTAGTATTGCAAAAGCAAAAACACCAATTCCGAAACGAAACGCTTTTTTTCTTTTTTGAATTTTGTTGCCGGCGTCAATGGCGGTTCCTCCGACTGTCCTTGCAACGCCATCATCATTGTACGTTGGTGATCTTCACCACGATGTTTCCGATGGACAACTCTTTGATTTTTTTTCAGAGTTTAAAAGCCTTGCTTCCGTTCGCGTCTGCCGTGATTCATCCACTGGACGTTCTCTCTCGTACGGCTACGTCAACTTTGTTTCTCCTCAGGATGGTATATCTCGTGTCAATTTTTTTTCTTTCATGTATCTGCATTGATTGCTAGGGTCTGTGGTTGTATATGTCTGGATTATAGCGATTGAAATGCTGCTTCGATCGTTTGATCGGTTTTTAAATTCGTTTGATTTTGATTTGCATGTTGAATTTTGATTTGGAGTTTGTGTTGAATTGATTCATGATTGATTAATCGGTAATTGGATTGAGTTTTTGATGTATAAGTTGTGTCATGATTGATCAGTCGATAACTGAATGTACTTTGATATACGTTTTTTATGATATGATTGATCAATTGATGACTGAATGGAATCTGATATATATGTTGTATGTCATGATTGATCAATCTATAACTGAATGGACTCTGATTTACGTGTTTTATATCATGATTGATCAATTGATTACTGAATGGACTCTGATATACAAGTTCTTTTTCGTGATTGATCAATCGATAAATTAATAGACTTGGATATACATGTTTTTTTTTTCATGATTTATCAATTGATAACTCAATGGAATCTGATATACAATTTTTGTGTCATGATTGTCAAGTTTTGGATATACAAGTTTTGTGATTTTGGACTTTTGTCACATGTTTACGGACACCTCTCTAACTCAAGTTTTTTACTCTATTTTTCAAAAATTGATTGTATTTGCGTTGTGAATTCATGGTGATGTTTGGATGTTGTTTAAATGGATCTATAGTATAATCAGATTGTCTGAGAGTGAGAAAAAAAATAGACAGTGACTGGTCGAATGTGATTTTTTTAAAAAAAAAATTATTTCCTATTTCCTCAGGTATGATGTTGATTTTAATGTACTATTAAATGAGTTGTGTTCTGATCGGAGAAATATATAATATTAAATCTTGAGGATTTGACTATTTTTATTTGTGTGATTTTTCTGTTTCAAGTCACCTGATTTGATCTATCACTGATGGTAGCTGTTATATGTTAGTTGGTGCTCTGTGAGATGAAGAGTATATAGTTGTAGATCTTGAGATTTTATCAGTTATAACCAGAAGTTTACTGTTTTTTTGCGGTATGAGTCGTCTGGGTAGTTTCCATTACAAGTTAGATCCTTTTTAACATTTAATGATCCCTTTTAGACCCTAGATGATTTCACTGGTTGGATGATCTTAGTGATTCCAAAATAAGGTCTTGTTAATAATTTTTGCTTAATTTTTTTTTGTTATCTAGTTGCTTTGTCCTTTTAGAAAGTTGAGAATACTGTATCAATACAAACTTCATCAACTGTTGTTTAGTTGTTTTTATTGGCTAGCAACTCGTATCATTCATGAAATGTTGTGGATTAGTGGATGTGATCTGACCTGCGATGTTGTAGTCCAAGCATGAGCTAACCTTTTCTGATTGTGTTCAATGTGTTATTAAGTTTTTTCACCGATTCATGAAAGTTGATTGGCTTGATTTTTGACTTAGAAAGCTTCTGTTTTTTTTTTCTTCTGAAACCTATGAGCAGCTATACGTGCTATTGAGGTAAAAAATAACTCCACCCTCAATGGAAAGGTTATGAGGGTTAGTTGGTCTCTACGTGACCCTGATGCGAGACGAAGTGGTAAAGGAAACGTGTTCATCAAGGTATCATCAAGTTTTGACTGAGTGAATAGTATTCAATTGATTTGAGATCTTAACAGGTTCTCTATTTTGATTTATATATCTAAATTGTAATTTTACAGAACATAAGTGATACAATTGACAATGCGAAGCTTCAAGAAATGTTTCAGAAGTTCGGAAATATCTTATCTTGTAAAATTGTCACTCATGAGGACGGAAAGAGTAAGGGATATGGATTTGTCCAGTTTGGGTCGGAGGAGTCTGCCGATGCTGCTATTGAGAAGCTTAATGGGATCATGGCTGGAGACAAACAGATGTATGAGCATTTCCATATCCGTTGCAATCATCTAGCTTTCCATATTGCAATTATGATGACCTTAGATGAATTATTTGTTTTCTTTGTTTACATTTTTATTTTTATTTTTAGTTTATTTATTTATGATATCTTGCATTGATGGCATAGGTACGTTGGAAAGTTTGTCAAAAAAACTGATCGGGTTTCGCCCAATCCTGATGCTAAGTACACAAATTTGTACTTCAAGAACTTGGACGTTGATATCTCAGAGGAGCATCTAAGAGAAAAGTTCTCTGGGTTTGGGACAATTATAAGCCTTGTTATTGCAAAGGATGAGAGTGGAGCTCCAAAGGGTTTTGGATTTGTTAACTTTGACAATCCAGATGATGCTAGGAAAGCTACCGAAGCAATGAACGGATCACCTGTTGGTAAGTCCTAGCTTTGTGCTGTTGTTGTATTCTTAAATGTGATTGTAGCCATGCTATTTATAATTTTGTGCGGTGAAATATTTTCATTAAATAGGCTCCAAGACCTTGTATGTAGCGAGAGCACAAAAGAAAGCAGAGCGCGAACAACTTCTGAAGCGCCTCTTTGAAGAGAGAAGGAGGGAACAGATAATGAAATACCAGGTACTCATTCTCATTTCCTTATAACTAAAAGAGAATTAATTATTTATGATCTCTTTATGAAAATACTTGAATTATCATGTCAGGGTTCAAATGTGTATGTCAAGAATATTGATGATGATGTCACTGAGTATGAGCTGCACCAACTGTTTAGCCAATGTGGCACAATTACTTCTGCGAAAGTTATGCAAGATGAGAAAGGTTTGAGTAAGGGTTTTGGATTTGTATGCTTCTCCACAGCAGAGGAGGCCTATAACGCTGTGAATACTTTTTATGGTGAGTCATACATTTTCAATATGCTCCAGATCATAGTAGCATGCACCAAAAACTCTGATGCCGCATGTTTCAATGTTTTATTTCTTCTCTATTCGTTTACTAATTAATTTGGCTGAAATTTCTTTTCATTATGTTCCTTAGTTCTGTGAAGTTTTGGAAACTTTTGACTAGAAAAACTAAATAAGGAAGACAAGCCATCTTTGGTCAAGTATATGTTTATATGCTTATATCACACCATGTATGCATGTACGTTGTCACCCAATAAAGGTGCTTCAATTTTGGAAAGTCTATTTTCTCGCATGTTTCCTCTTTTGTATTCTTCACCTACTCTTCAACATATGGACAGTTTCCATTCTTGAATTGAGTGATTTACATGCCATATGATTAATTAGATGCCATGATCTTCAAGTATCCAATTCGTCATTAAGTGACTACACTGTATGATATGAGACTT
The DNA here is from genome assembly GCA_029582725.1 of Solanum chiquidenum. NCBI lineage: Eukaryota > Viridiplantae > Streptophyta > Magnoliopsida > Solanales > Solanaceae > Solanum > Solanum chiquidenum. The sequence continues at coordinate 9,463 of JAJOOS010002507.1, forward strand.
ATTTTTGTGAGATGTTTTACAGGATTTATGCTGCATCGAAAGCCGTTATATGTGGCTATTGCTCAAAGGAAAGAGGAAAGACAGGCCCAGCTACAGCTACAGCACGCACAACGACTGGCCGGGCTAACAGGAGCTTCAGCTATGTATCCTGGCGCATATCCTCCGCTTTACTATCCAGGCCATGGTGTTGTTCCTCAAGTACCAGCACGACCTGGGCTGATGTATCAGTCTCTTGCCATGAGGCCAGGTTGGGGTACTAATGGGTTCACAAACACCCCCAGACCTAGCTATCAACCTCCTCCAGTTCCCATGGTTAGCCCCTGTAAAGAGTCATAGCACTTGGCCATCTATACTTTCTCCACTTCTTGGAGTTTTTTGTAGGGTCAATTGGGTTCATAATTGAACACACAAATTCTTTATCCTTTTAGAAGCAATTCAAGACATGTTAAATTGAATTGACATGTTTTTGTTTAGATTTATGGTGAAGGAGGTTACAACTTGCATCTTATTTTTCAGATTCCTAATACTTATCGACCATATCGGCAGAACAGGGGAAGGATGAATGGATATATGCCAGCTTCAAATGTGACCAATGTGCAGCCATCAGGTCAACCAGCGGTGTCATCGAAAGATTCTCAGGTAGTTGAACCTCCATACCTATTTTACATAAATTGAAAATCTTGATGTCCAAATGTAAGTGAATTGGTTATACAACTGAGATTTTCAAAAGTTCCATCTTAGTTGGTTAGGTTTGAAAAGTGGTTTAGCTTCAAAAGTGGCCTAAGTATCACTAATACTCCCAAAAAAATTCATGCTTGCAGCGTGCTGGGCAGGTCAGATTTGCGCCGAATGGCCAGACTCGTGATGTGACCAGAGGATCTTTTGTATCAAATGCTGGTTCTATGGCAGTTGGATCAGCTGCTGATGGTACTGAAATGCTGAGTACCTTGCTTGCTTCTGCTAATTCTGATCAACAGAAACAGATACTTGGCGAGCGCCTTTATCCTCTTGTTGGTAAACATAAGGTGATTGATTTTCTTTCTTGCTTTCCTTTTTCTTTTATATTGGTCTTCTGACATCCAGAGAATTATCAAAACTATCTTATTAACTAACTAACTAACTAACTAACGTAACATTCTTTCTGCAGCCTGAGCTTGCTTCCAAGATAACTGGAATGCTGTTGGAGATGGACAACGCTGAACTGCTATTACTGTTAGAGTCTCCAGAATCTCTGGCAACCAAGGTGGAGGAAGCTGTCGAGGTGCTCAAGCTCTCTAACGCAAAAGCTTCTAGCCAAGAGTCGCTTCAGCCAAGTTTTCTCTCTGCACCAGAAGTTGCAGTCAACTGACTGAGCAATGCTGCTGCTGACATATTTATCTTTAGCAAAGATAGATAGAAGTTACTAGAGGGTAAGGGGTGTGTGGGGGTGTGGGGTGTAGTAGTTAAGGTTAGGGTAGTAGAGTAAGCAAGGGTTGTCATACCATCTGGTGTGGCAACCCTACTAGACTCCTTGTCTGCATGGAGTCCATATCTTTCTGCTTTGTTACAATCTAGACTGTCTCTATTTTCCTTCATTATGAGGGATTTACTAGAGTCTCTATATGACTTTATATTATAGACAGCTTAACTTAATGCAGACCTTTTTAAAATTTTATGTTCAAGTGTTTCTTCTTTAAATTTGTCTTGAAATATCTACTCTAGATGAATTTTGTGCATGCAGCTATATATACTTTTGTCTAGAAGCCAGTGCACTATCATATTTTCATGGTAGAAGCACTGGAATCTGGTGGAATTGAAGTACATTTCTTTCGTATTGACATCTCTATTGTCGGGGATGCTGCATTCATGCTGCAGGTTGTACAGTCAGTGCTATGAATCCAACATCTCGAATTTGAGATGGCATTAAGAACATGTTCTTGAAAGTTACTTCTTTTTCTGCCCTAATTTTCTTACTTTGCTTTAGCAGATATTGGAACCAAATTGCAAGCTTATTTATGGGAACGGTGTTGATTAGATAGATATTTATTAATGACCAAATATTTGCATTGAATCTTCAAGTGTTTTGGTTAGTGGGGAATTTGTTATTTTTAGTAGTCTAGGTTTATTTTCTATTTTGCATGAACTTATTAAGGCTTTTATCCTTGTCCTAACCTAGTTCATATTTTCAAAAACATGGATGCCTATAGATTTCCTAAATTACAAGGTAAAATGATATGTAGTATAGGTTAAGTTTCAATATTGATATTTAAGGGTGTGGTCGATACGGAGGAAATATTTTTATACTTTTTCCGTGTTTGGTTGATTAAATAGGAGGTTGTTGAAGAAACAAATTAGAGTGGAAGGTTAGTTAGTAGGTAGCTAGTAGGACGTAGTCTCGCTTATTTTTCCATTCTAGTAGTCGTAGTTTTCTCATGGAGTTTCTTATCTTTTCAATGTTTGTTATTACTTGTTGTTTCTTGCATTGTATTATTTTGTTGTAGTCATGTTTCTTTTCATCAAAATGCTTTGACATGATCTGTACAGTAGTTTGTCATGACTTCTCCACTCCTATATATTTATTTTTATCTTTTTTTGTATAGTATTACCAGGTAAATAACCCTCGCTTCGCACAATACTGGTGAACTACCCAAGTAGCTCACATCTTATTGTGTTTTTTGTGTAGCTGATAAAGTTATGGAAAATACCAAAGCACATCTCTATATATTGGATAACTTATACTTTACTATAACTTGCACCATCGACAGGTAAATAATCATATACCCAAAGTTATACAACTTTCAGATTATCTTAGCTCTGTTTCTCTATGAAGTGACATCAGAAAATTGCCAGTCAATTTTGCTGCTTGTTTATTACATTCCTTTATTAGTCTGCACAAAATTAATTTCATTATCATTAGAAAAATTAGCTCAAAGAATTTATAGCAGTCAACATTTTCTTCACCAAAGTAGATTTCGTTCCTCTATAACAGCTACAAAATAGTATCCTATTTGATTACGTAGGTATTCAAATAATAAGCAAATGTTGTTTTTGTAAGTACGCCTTCATCCTTAACATTGAGGTCTCGGGTACGGAGTCATCTTTATTAGAGAGCATTTTATCCCCCAATGTGGGATTTTCCGAAGTGAATCCAGATTTAATCGTGCTCCAATGTGGGTATCGAACACCGAATGGAAAAAAAAAAAAAACTTACTATTTGTTGAAGCAATGAAGATATTGTCATTGAACTCTAGCTTTAAACATTATCATACTACTATTGCTAGACTCTAATAAGAGCCGACCCACAATGCTTCATGCAGTGGAGGAGTCAGGATTTTTAATAAGGGATTTAAACTCTAAAGAAATAAACACACGAAGTAGCCGAAGGGGGTTCAGCATCTACTATATATACCTAAAAAGTTATTTTAATCATGTATAAATAATATATTTTTTCACTGAAGGGGATTCAGATGAACCCGGCTATAAGGTGGCTCCGCCCTTGCTCCATGTTTTACCAATTCCCAATTTCCCATCCTACGGCAAAAAAAACCACTTGTTTACTTGTGCAAACGTGATACACACATGTATGTGGGTGAATACCAATTTTCTATTGGTTCATGTAATCTTTAAGTATGATCGAATACAAGAAAATAAATAAAGCATTCACTTATTTTTTTTAAAAATATATTTTTCCTCGTACCAAACACGTACATTAAAGTCAAAGTTCAATATATTGTTACCCTCTTTGTAAAAATTAGGTCGAAATATCGTTCATCTTATCAAAGAGTTAGAAAATTAAACTCGCATTAGCAAGCCACTCTAAATTTGACATTTTTGCATCTGTCATCTAGTTTTATCTTTGGTCAATTAATGAATATTTGCATCATCTTTTGGGATATTATTTTAATTTTTATTATTATGTGTCCTTTAAATCTCAAACTCATAAATACCTATGTTTTTACATTCTTTTTCATTTTATATAGTATATCAAGAGTATTCGTTTAAATTTATATTTAATGCAAATAGCTTCAAGCCTTTAAGAACATTGCATTTTAACATTAAAAAATTACTCATCAAATATTCTTTCTGTTCCAATTTAAGTATCATTTTAACTTTTTTTAACGTTATTGCACGTATATTATGTTCATGTTTATTAAAGAGGAGGTTCATATGCTTATCTGAACGAGTTAAATCAAATAATACTGATCTTTATCATGATTAACATAGACAAATTATTAAATTATTGTTTGTGATAACCATATTTGTTATGAAACACTCTCCACATATATTTATTGATATAATCACGAATAAAAATCATATACAATTATTAAAAGCATATATTATATCATTATATTTATCTTTTTATGGGAAAGTAAAGTACTCAAATGAAATAAATAAATAAAAAGTCATGGACAACCAAATAAAAATTAGTAGCTAAAAGCACACGAGTAGATATAATTTATAGTTACCGAATTCAATTTTTTAAAATTTAATATTTTTTCGAACACACGTGTGTGTGAAATTTTTAAAATTTTAATAAATATTAAATTTGAAAAATATAAAACTTTAAATATTAAATTATTAATTTACTCCTCTAAAAATATATAGGGAACACATTAGAGGTAGAAGTGTTCATGGTTAGGTTTGGATCGGTTATTAGTAAAAATCAAAACCAAACCAATTTAAATCAGTTTTTAAATTTCTAAAACCAAACCAAACCAAATAAAAAAGTAACCGTCGATTTGGTTATCGTCGGTTTGGTTCGGTTTGGTTAGAATTTTTCGGTTTTTTTCGGTTCGAAAGTAATAAGTTTTTTGAGGACATACGCATCTCGATAGACTCAAACACTTAGTACATGAATTATTCACAAATAAGCTATTACACGAACAAAGTGATTCATCCAATGTACCAAGTTTCAGAAACTAAAAAAACTCATTATTAATAGCATAAAGTTGGTTTAATATTCTGGAGATTTCAAAATCTTATCAATAAACTTTTCAATAAAATTACACCTTAAAATATTGAGAAATTACTTCTAAAAAAACCCAATATTTCATAGTCAAAACTAATGAATTACCATCTTCTTTAGCTTGAGTTTTAAATTATTCAATGTTGAGTTAGAAAAATTTATAAAGAACAGAGAAAATGTGATCATTAAAGTAATGAATATTGAGGGATTTAGACTTAAGGTTTTAATAGTTGGGCTAAAATTTAAGTGTTGGACTTCAGATAATAGTAAAATTAAAGACTTAAGTTAATTAAAATTTATCAAAATACTTATATTTTATTTATAAATAATTATAAAATTTATATATATAACTTCTCGGTTCGGTTTGATTATTTTTGCGGTTAATTTTTAGTAAAACCAAAATCAAACCAAATAATATCGGTTTTTAAAATTTAAAATCAAACCTAACCAAATCAAACTAAATATCAATTTTTTTAATCGATTTGATTTGGATTGCGGTTCGATTTGATTTTATAACCATAACCATTAACAACCCTAATTAAAGGTATAAACTTTGTAATATTGTAAATTAGTTATCTTTTTTAATTGCATAACATGATAAAAATATTCTCTTATTATCCATACTCCTTCACTCCATATTTTACATGAATTCATATGTTATATTATTAGAGCCGCATATGAATATGGATATATATAATTGTTTTAATCATATAAAATATATATCAATTTGAGACATAAAATAAAATATTCTTAGTCCAAATAAAATTGTGTTTGTGGTTGTAAACGAGTAAGGGGAGAAAATTAGAGAGAAACATATCATTGAAAGGGTTTAGAAGATTAAAAATTAATTAATAGAATAACAATCTCATCCTTATTTTTAGTTATTTGATTGGTAGATTAGATGTGTGTTTGTTTCTAAATAGGAACAAACACACATGTAACCAACCAAATAATTAAAAATAAGTATGAGATTGTTTTCTATTAATTAATTTTGTGCTTTTTTTTTTCTTTTCAGATTAATATTTCATATAAAATATTTTAAAAATTACCATCAGAGATTTCAATCTTTTTTTTTTAAGATTAAAAATTAATTAATAGAATAACAATCTCATCCTTATTTTTAGTTATTTGGTTGGTAGATTAGATGTGTGTTTGTTTCTAAATAGGAACAAACACACATGTAACCAACCAAATAATTAAAAATAAGTATGAGATTGTTTTCTATTAATTAATTTTGTGCTTTTTTTTTCTTTTCAGGTTAATATTTCACATAAAATATTTAAAAAATTACCGTCAGAGATTTCAATCTTTTTTTTTTTTTTTATGTATGTTGTAGTGTAATATTTTTATAAGGTATAATGTTTTAAATTTAATATAAATATCTAATAGTAATAGTGTTATTAGAGTAATGTTTTAAATTTAAAATAAAAATAGGATAGTAATAGTGTTATTAGAGTTATTTCTAAGGTAATAAGTTAGTCATGTGTATGTAATACACTACCTTAGATTTTGTTACATAAATTCTTTTATCTAATAGTATGAAGAATTAAGTAGTTTAATTCAAGATCTAAAATATTTTTCCTATTGAAAAACAAATCTTTCTTTCCTTATTTTTATTTATTAATAAAGATTTTGCACTTCTTTTTCCCTGCAAATCTTAATATTTTCTTAACGTAAAAAAAACCCAGATAAATCGCTATATCAAAAGCTTTACTAGTCTGAGTCTCCACTTTGAATCGCACTTGTATCACATAATTTAATATGTTGTCATCATATGTAAAAGAGGATTTATGATTTGAGGTTTACAAGATTCATATAACGATCTTAAAATAATTTATACAACATAAAGGAACCAAAAATATTGCTAATGTATAAAAATGACTCATAAATAACGTCCTTCAACTTTTAAATCTAAAAATATCCTCAACCTTTAATTTTTAGCTTAAGGATACCCCTCCAACAAACTCTAAATTTGGGCCAATTTTTGAAAAAACTACATAAATGGGTTATAAAACTCAAAAATTACATGTTTATACCCCAATCCAAAGTAATTCAAGAAATACACATCCTCTCAAAAAAAAATATTTACAGCCCATATCCCCAGCCATTAAGATTGATAATTTTCGGTTAATTGATACTAAATCAGTATCATATACAATATTGATATCAGTAAAGATGATAATTTTGCTTAACTAATATTAAATCAGTATATATATACTGTATTAGTATCAATTAACCTTAATGATACCTCAACAAATAAAATAAGGTACTTCCTCCGTTTGCAAAAGAATGACCTGTTTTTTTAAAATTTATTTAAAAAAGAATAACCCCTCTTCTTTTTTGACAATATTTTCATTTCAATTTTCCATGTGACATATTTAAGATTACAAGATTAAAAAATATTTTGATATATTTATTATATCTTTAATTTAGGACTATAAAATTGAAAAATCTTCTTTATTTTTTAAACTTCATGTCAAATTTAACTAGATCATTTTTTTTAAAACACATCGAAATAGTATATACATTAACGGTATCAGAATTGAAGGCTGATGAAGATTTGCAGTAGCAATAAAGAGGAAAGTCAGATTCATGAATACTTAGCTTCTAGGTAGCTGTGGGAGGTACTCTTCCCAATTTAATGCAATTGACTTCATAAATGCTTAAGTACATAATATGATTAGTTCAACAAAATATATTTCCAACTAATTTTTTCGAGTATGTCTGATCAACACGAATCAAGTAATATAATTTTTAAAAAAAACAGTAATAGAATAAAATCAAGTAGTGTACAGAGTATAATTAATTTAATAAAATATATTTATAATTAATATGCTTCTAAAGAATGTGTCATAGTAATATGATCAAGTAATACAAAACGAAACAAAAAATACAAAATAAAGGTGTGAAATGTACACAAAATGATTATTAGCTTAATAAAATATATTGCTAATTAATTTTTTTAAAGAATGTGTCATTAATCGGAGTCAAATAATGTAAAATGAAAAAAAATTAGTAACAAAATAAAGGTGCTTAGTGTACAAAATATTTTGTGAGTGTATTAATATAAGCATACAGTTTACTCTAGTTTAAGTATCAATGATCAATTGCACAATTTGAATTTATGATATATAAGTCATACAAGATAACATTATTATTGTTCCAAAATTTCATTTCTATTAATAAGATGAAAAAAAATAAAAGACAATTCAATGCACAAAATATAATATAAGCAATTTATTATGCAAGTATTAATGATTAATATCATACCTAATTCAAATCGTAGCCTATAGATATGAAAATATGATTTTATAATTATTTTAAGCCTCTCCTAATTTATATATATAACAAAAAATAAAGGGCAATTTAATTAGTGCACAGAAATATGACATGTAGAAAGCACCTGATGTAATAATCACTCATCGACACAAATTTTATGATATATTTTGCCACATATGCCAAAAATGACTTATATAATAACACGAATATTATAACATGTTGCTATCAAAAACATAAAAAATCAACATTTTTTTTAAAAAAAAAAAAAATTCGTATGCTCACCCCCTTGATATATATCATGAATTGACCAAATATCAATCTTTTACCTCGAACTTCTCTAGTATTTATTGCTACTATTTTGTATTTGTGTGTCAAATTTAAGTTCTTTTACATAAATTAATTAATTCTAAGTAGTTTCACTATGTACTTATAAACATGTTTTTTTATTCGGTGTTCAGAGTTTATATTAAAATTTCGATTAAATTTGAATTGCATATTGTAAGGTCCATTTGAGGATCACTTTCATAACTCAAATTCGAAATATTTAATAAAAAATAAAACAATCTCATCAATACACCCGTGATCCCTTGGTATGTACACATAAAAGTTATAGCTAACAAAATTGAGCCGCCAAAAAACTTTTTTTCCTAGTGTAAATATGACATATTTGTAAACAAAAATTTTTGCACTGTCACGCAAATTTTGCTTTCAGTTTTCTTGAAAAAATATCTTTATCTAAGACCTTTATTAAAAATGATGATTCGTCATACTTCTAAACAAACTCATAATAAAGGACAAAAATGAAACAAAACTTTTTAACAAATTATTTTACGTTTCATTTTGCTTGATTCATATATTAAAATAAAATATTTTATTTTACTTATTAACTTCAGCAAATCAAGAGAGATATATTTTTTCCTAATAATATTCTTAATATTAAATAATTACATAAAATAATAGTTGTAAAATTTAGAGGTTCAAAATATCAATAATAAATTAGTTTAATAAACTACACCTTTAATTACAACATTCTTAGAGCATTGCTAGCAACATTGGAACTAGAATTTTCACTAAGAGGAACGTTCAAAATATAAAAAATTAAACACACAAACTAGTTGAATAAGATTCGACATTTACTATATATATATATATATATATATATATAATTTTAATCATGTATAAACAATATAATTTTTTATCAAATGAACCCTGGGCCCTAAACTAGCTCTACCCCTAATCACAGGACTCGTGATCAAGTAATAAGAGACGGAGTGAACCCCTAGCCCTAAACTAGCTCTACCCTTAATCACCAGGACAACATGACTCATGATCAAGTAGTATGAGACAGAGTGAATATATTTGCCTAATAATGCCAACATACCAATATTAGGAGGTGCCAAACATCCCCCATACTCACATGAAAAACAATCAACTTTCTATCCATCAGTTATTTCACTTTTTGACCTTTACATAACTACAATTCTCCTTTAAATTCTCCAACACCCCCTACCAAACAACAGAGAAGAAAAAAAAAACAAATCTCAATTGAAATAAAAAAAATATGAGGTTCTTAAAATATATTGTATTTTTTCTTGTTGTGTTTTTTTATGTGGCAAATGGAGATCCTCTAGTTCCAGCATTGAACATATTTGGTGACTCTGTAGTTGATGTTGGAAATAATAATAATTTGACTACTCTTATCAAGGCTAATTTTCTTCCTTATGGAAGAGATTTTGTTACTCATAGACCTACTGGAAGATTCTGCAATGGAAAGCTTGCTACTGACTTCACTGGTAAACATCAGAGTCGAATTCAAAATTCAAATTTTTATTAATTTATATTCAAAATTTTATCATGTCCTGTCTAATCTATATACTATAGGTTTTGAAATATATTATTTGTACTATTTTTTGTTCCTAGTAAGTTTGGATGAACTTGTAGTTGTAGGCTATGTTGCTCGAACACTTCAAAAATGTCATCAGTTGCGTGCCAGATTAGTTAAATGTAATATGTTCTTGAAGAATCTGACACGGGTGCAACATCAATTTTTATATATATTTATATTTTGCGTCGAAAATATTGTATCTATAGTCTCATAGTTTGCATGTGTTAATTATGGACAGCTGAATATCTTGGGTTCACTACATATCCACCAGCTTACCTTAGCCCAGAGGCAAGAGGGAGAAATATACTGACTGGTGTCAACTTTGCTTCTGCTGCTTCTGGTTATTATGAAAGGACTCCTCAACTTTATGTTAGTAATTTCTTTATTCTCCCTTTTAATTTTGTGTTAATTTCATTACTTTAGGCTTTAGCTATTATAATATAAAATTATCAAATTATTTTTTGTTACATTATAATAATTGAATTGTAATCACTATAACTAGGAAAGTGATAAAACTGATTTTTGGAGTAATTTTAGACAGTTAGAATCAATATTACATTTGTGTCAGGGTAGACTGTCTATATCATTTCTTTAGTTGTGGTTCTTCTTTGAACTCGGCATGAAAATGAAATGTTTTTTGCACCGAGCAACCTTTTTTTATTGCTCAAAGTATATAAATGACCAAAATGTCAAAATTTTGGCACCGGATAATGTTTTTAATAAAATAGGGAAAAGTGTTAAATATGTCATCGAACTTTGAGAAAATGCCCATAGATCTATTATGTCATCTGTTAAAAGTTTGGCTCATTTATGTCATTTCTGTTTGACAAAAGATTCATCCGCCATTTTTTGTTAATTGAAAACAGTTCCGATTTTGCAAAACTACTTTTTTGCATGTGGTCAGTTATGATTTGGACACGTCATTAATTAAATTAATTTTTTAAAAGGAAAAATACTCAAATATGTCATCAAACTTTGAGAAAAGGCTCATATATGTCATTTGTTAAAACTTTTGACTCATCTATGCCATTTCAGTTAACAAATAACTGCATAAATTCGAATGAGTTTTTTCTCAAACATAAATGGCATAGATGAACCAAACTTTTAACGAATGACATACCTGAATGAAATTCTGAATGGTGTATGTTGTTTAATTTGCAGCGTGCACTTACATTGGCACAACAGCTACAATATTACAGGGAATGGCAAGGAAAAGTAGTGAATTTAGTAGGAAGAACACAAGCTAATAACATAATCTCAGGAGGAATCCATCTATTAAGTGCAGGGAGCAGTGATTTTATTCAGAATTACTATGTTAATCCAATGCTCAACAGGATCTACTCACCTGATCGATTTTCCGATATACTTATGCAGTCTTATACAACATTCATTCAGGTATTTTTTTCCCTCTCCTCTTCTCGTGTCTACTAATTTATTCGTGATCTCTGAGGAGACGTATGAGGTTAAAATTAAATCTCAAGTACGATTTTGTAGTAGTGAGATGTTGTTATCGACTATGATTATCTAACAGTTCAAGTAGAATTGATATTGTGGAAGCTCAGTCAAAATATGGTTTTTTGGGGCTCTATGAAACATCCTCGAAACTTCTGGTCTTATGTTTTCGACACATATTGATGCACTTGGCATGAAATTTGTAGGCACAAGTATATAGAAAATGCTCATAAGCATAATCAGATCATACTAAAACTAAGACATGTTCTATTTCAATTTCGATTGAAATACAATCGATATTTTAACATCAACAACAATGTATGAAACACAGAACCTTTATGGTATGGGAGCAAGGAAGATTGGAGTAACAACTCTGCCACCAACAGGTTGTTTACCAGCAGCAATTACTTTGTTTGGTAGAGGAAGCAATCAATGTGTTGCAAGATTGAACCAAGATGCTGTTTTCTTCAACGCTAAGCTGAACCGGACATCAGAAAATTTGAAGAGCAGACTTCCAGGCCTCAAACTTGTCGTCTTCGACATCTATCAGCCTCTCTTAGATATGATCACTAAACCTACAGATAGTGGTAATTTCCACAAACACATTTTTCATTTTTCATCTTGACTATATTGATCAACTATACTGTCACGTTGTCGTATTAAAAAGGAAAATGTGTTGAGAATATAATTAAACTATTAAAAGTGTGTTCTCTCTAATAGCTACATTTTGAGATGTTCACATACAACATGGTATCAGAGCAGACAGAGGTCCTGCAATCAAATCATGCCTGCTTTTAGATGAGATAGTCACACACTTCGACAGAATGTATCACATTTTCCGTTGACAATCTGCATTTGTTAATTCCCTGCAGGATTCTTCGAATCAAGGAGGGCTTGTTGTGGAACTGGTACACTAGAAACATCGTTCCTTTGCAATGTAAGGTCCATAGGGACATGCTCCAATGCGACAGATTACGTCTTCTGGGATGGATTCCATCCTTCTGAAGCAGCTAATGAGAAATTAGCTCAAAGTCTACTGGAGCAGGGGTTTGATCTCATCTCTTAATTATGTGTTGTATGGTTGCTGTTGGAGTTGCAAAAGAGTTTAAGCTTATATATTACTAGTAAGTTTTTGTGGTAATGTAGTTACTAAAACTATTTAATTTGAAGGTTACTTCATCTATTGTATGTTACATAATAATCTGCAGAAAGATTATTATTAATATATATATGTTAGAGTTTCCACATTACACTCTGTCTCAGTGTCTCTTCATATAATTGAATCGAAGATAAGTACATTCAGAGTGGATCTAGAATTTAAACTTTATTATTTGTCCGTAAATTTCTCGATATATATAGAGAGTTTGACCCAGTATATAAACTTGGCTTCATGCTTCTAAATTGAAAAGTCCGTGGCGTACAAGTTGGTCATGTTAGATCCTCTTGCCAGTATAATATTTTTTTACATGGTCGATGTAATTTAATATGTTATAACAAATTACTTACCATTACCATTAAGTGCTTAGTGATTACCAATTTAAAATAATGGGTAATTGATACCATACAATTTTGCAACAATAGCATACTATTTTAATGAATCTTGAGGGATTTGATAAACTTTTAAATGTGTTTCTTCTTCCCTTAAATGAGATTCAAATCTTTCTCAAACCACCGGACAAGGGTGCATAAATAGCAACAAATTCATGGTAGAGTGGAAATAGCTAGCTTCAGATTTAGTTTGATTTCGTTATAAATGAATCTCCCACTTTGATAAGAAATATCTGAGTACAACAACCCCTTGAGTTGAGGTAATATTCAATTTTGAGGGTTAACTTTGCGTTATTTTGCAATTATTCATCCACATACAGGTATCTCAATAGGATTGTGTGTAAAACATAAATACGAAAAAGAGATGGTAATCCCACAAGTGGTGTTTGGGAGGGTGGGATGTACGCCCCCTACCTTTGTGAGATAGAGAGACTGTTTCTGGTTGCGATGGAAAATCATATTACAAAAAAGAGAGTTAATACAACAAATCATGAGTTGCAAAAGAATTAACATACAGAACTACAATATCATTTGCATTTGAACTAAGGTAGATGCAAAAATGAACTATATGTGTAGCCTAATTTCTCCGAAATTATGCAAAGACTTCCTTTAACCAAAACTATGTTGCTCGGATCCTCCAAAAATGCAACTACACTAATTTAGATTCTCCCATTATCTGCACCTGAATTAAGGTAAGATGCAAATATATGAACTATATGTGTGTCCTAATTTCTCCTATTACCATAAATCCCGGAACTCATGAATGCAGAATTATGCGCGAATTTTCATCAACCATACAATTTTGTTGCTCGGATCATCCAAAAATACCTCTGCACGTCATTATATTTAAAGGATCTATCACTGAGTATAACAATATTTTTGTAGAATCCGAGCAACATAGCCAAATAATAATACAGTATACTTCTTGTGAAGTACTAGTCATCCATCCTTAGTATCATGGACTTGAATGTTTAGCCTTCTAAGCCAAATGGAATGAAGAATCATATGAAAAACATCGTATCTTCTCGGAGGAAAATTTACCTCGAAATGCCTTCTAACTTGAAGGCCTCTTTTCTGCATTCTGATGTACTGAGTTTGAGATATTGACATCAAGATCTTCTTCAGATTAGGTATATCTGTCGAATTCATTTGAACAGCAAAACTTTTCCAGTTCAAAACATCGCTAAAAGGCGCTACATAATGATCCTTCAACAGTACCGGTACACACCCCATGTAAAGTGCCTCAACCATTCTCGGGCTAGCCACTTCATAACCACTCGGGCATATACAGAACTTGCTCTTTCTAATCATGCCATAGTATGACATGTTCTTCGGAAGGTACTCGTGAATTTGCACATCCGAATCATCGTTCTTTCCCCACTGCTCCATTAGCACTTGCCTTATGTAGCCATGGATTCCTCCCGCGTAGAAAACTAAAACAGAACGATGAGATGGAGACGGACCTCCAATTAAGCCGTCCATCTTACCTTGAGGAAGATAGATTTCTGGTAAGGATACATCCTTGGTAGGATCAAATCTTTCGGAGGTATTTGCATTGCATAGTACTCGTATCGAGTTCTTATACAAGTAAGGAACCGCAAAGGAAATCGTAGGAGCCTGCAATATGACAATTACATAAGAAGAAGTGTCTCCCAATTCCCATAGACATCAAAACAAAATAACCTTGTAACAAAATTCTGCATAACAAGATATCACGAGTTACGATTCTTAGCAGAAGCAAATCCAGGATTTGAAGCTTATGGACTCCTACAGTAATCATCTGTGCCTAAAATTTTCAAACCGCCCTGATTCTCAGCCCACTTACACTATTCTTTTAACAGTCATTTCAGTTTATTTTTGACAGACGTAAAAATTACTAAAGTTTCAACAAATATTAAATTCTTAACAGATTGTAATAGTATAATGTGCTATTGTTACAACGGTAAGAACTTCATATTGAACACATCAAGTTTAAGTTTAAATTCTGAATCCGTCTCTATTCTGATTACTTACCCAATCATGGCAAGCAAGCATGAAGTGATCAGCTCCAAGGCTTCTGTTCCAATAAGGATACTTTCTTGATATACCATCAATATAATCTGCTGCTGTATTCTGCATAGGACCCCATGACCGAGAATCGACAACATAAACATAGCTTACAATCGATAAGACACTGAACGGGAGGAAGTAAACATGAGCTTTCTCAGGATCATTCGTCCGAAACTTACTAATCTCTATGTGATGAATCAGAATTCCTTCAATTCCAAGGATTCCTTCACTAGCACTATAGTGAAATACAGGGGGCTCACCTTCCTCGTATACGTAAATCTTGAAATGTTTCTCCATTTCCATGTAGCTTCTGCAATGCCTCAAGTAAAGAATCTTTAATTCCGTTGTCAAAAGCTCAATATAATCTTTTGTTTCAGATCATTTTACTCCCTCCATCCAATTTATGTGACAATCTTTGGTTTTCACTTCTCGAGATTCAAACGATTTGAACTTCTAGTTTTTCATCATATTGACATGAGGAAAATCGTAACCTATAGTACTATTTCGTATAGCTTCTTAAATATTGATGATTTAATCAAATTTAGTTTCAAAGATCACACTACCAGAAACAAAGGCTTTTCCCATCACAAATTAGAAGAAAACATGAGTTATACAACATGATTTTCCCACTCATTTCCTATCGAACCAGCTCACTGAGAAAGTGAATGTTGGAAAACAGATTCTCACTGAAATAATGGAAACCCCCTAATTTTCCACATGAAAATTTATCATTTTTTCTTTTCCCACTTATTCAATCTAAATAATTGTGGGGATAGCTACAGAACATTTTCCAGAGGAAATTTCAATGGGAAAATAGTGACCTTTTTTTTGGTAGCGTCAGTCAAATTCACCGTCACATAAACTATGTGACAGAGAGAGTGTATACTCTTAACTCCATAGTAAAAAAACAGAAATAATCAAGAATCTTTACTCCATTCAATTCTATAGACAAAAAGTTCAAATCTTAAAAAATTTAAATAAATATACCTGTTAAGAAATTGATGATTTGATCAAATTTAGTTTCAAAGATCACACTACTAGAAATGAAATGAAGGTTATTCCCATCACAAATTAGTGGAAAATTTGTGCTATAGGATATGATTTTCTCCCCAACCAGCTCACTGAAAAACTAAACAGTCGAAAATACATTCTCGCTGAAATAGTGGAAAACTTGCTAATTTTTTCGTCAGGAAACATTACTAATTTTTTCTTTTCCCACCGATTCAATCTAAATATCTATGTTGATAACCACCGAACAATTTTCAATGGGAAATTTAAGTGAAAAATAATGGTTTTTTAGTAGCATCAATCAAATTCAGTGTCACATAAATTGAGACGGAGAGAGTGTATACTCAAAAGTTCAAATCTTTAAAAAGTTAACTAAACATACCTGTGAAAAGCAGTGGGATTCCAATAAATTGGACCAGTAGGAACATATTCAGGATCATCAAATGTTTGATTTTTACTTTGAGCTTCTTTTATAGCAACTCTTACTCTAACAAGACCAGCTTCAACTTTCTCTAAATTGCTTATCAACTTTTTTTCTAATTGAACAATTGGAGGATTAATATTCTCATGATCATTCTTGGCATAAACATAACTTGTTGAACTTTTTAAGCCAAAATAAAATGAAACTAAAATCAATGAAATTGCAATTAAACACAAAACTTTGCTACTACTAATACTAGAACAAGAAGAAGAAGAAGAGTCATCATCATCAGTAGTAGTAGAATCCATTTTTTCTTGTTTTTGTCACAGTTTTGGCCAAATTTTGTGTGGAGAGTTACAAGTGTTTTTTTGTTTTAAATGAAAAAAAAGAGGGGGGGGGGGGGATGGACTTGTTATAGAAAATTCAAGGTGTTTGGCCAAGTTTGTAGGGAAAAAATAAGTGTTTCTGAGCCGCGACCACAACAAAAGTTGTTTTCTTAAAAAGCTAAGAAAAGGGGGAAAAAACGAATATTGACCAAGCACAAAATACTGAAGTAATATTTAAACTAATATGTCAAACATAAATAATAGATTGTTATTCTTTAAAATATTGACCAAGCATAAAATATTTTTTGAAATAAGTAAATTTTTAAAATTTGAGCATAAAAAGAAAATATGTGGTGATTAATATTATTATTATTATTTTTGCAAAATGTACTTTAAAAATACCAAATATAGAAATGTGAAAGTGACATGAAATCAACTATCATGTGAAATGTCAAAATATGTCCAAAAAAAGATATTACGTGAAATGTTCATATTCTTTCATCCTCAAATAAAATTGGCACTCAATACCAAATACATACTAGCAATGCATGTTGAGATATTTAGACTTTAATGATCACACTATCTCATTTAAAGAGCAAGAAGTTAGTTCAACCATGCTATAGCCATACTTTATGTTATACTTCATGAGTATAATATAATAACATACTATATTACAATAACAATATATCCAGTTAAATCTCATAAGTGAGATCTGGTGAGGATAAAATATATACAAACTTTATCACTATTTCGTGAAAGTAAAAAAACTATTTTCGAAAGACCATCAACAACATTGTTGACCAATCTATATTATCTTTATCATTTGATTAACTAGTTAGAATATTTAAATTTTAATAATTAGTAAATCAAATCGTTAAGCATAATTATTGGTCCGATACGCCAACCTACTATTTGACTTTTTGTGGGTAAAAGAGAAAATGGCCAAAAGCCCCCCAAATCTATAGTCGGATTTTCAACTACACACCTATACTTTATGGAAATCCTATTACCCCCTTGAACTATTTTAAAATGGAATTAATCTCACCCTATATGCTGAGGTGGCAAAGAAAGTGTATCCACTCTCTCAAAGAGAGTGAGAGATGATTTTTTTATTAAAACTTGAACTTTGCAAGTAATTTCCCTTTTTCATATTAAGATTTTGATTGTTTTTTTTTAAAATTATGTCATCTTTTACTTCTATTTATCTTTTCTTTTTTATTTTCTTTGTCTTCTTTCTTTTTCTCTCCAACACTTCGCCGGATTTAAGTTACTGAAAAATGTCATGAATTTACTTCACTTTTCAGCTATCACTAATGCTATCTCTTTCCTCTCTCTTTTTTTCCGAAGAAATTACTCTCCTTTTTTTAATCATAAACTTGAAATTATCATTCTCACACCACCAATTTTGCCGCTGCCATGTCACCATTTCCTCCATCTTTTTCTAGATCTAAAAACCATTTGAGTATCATATTACCTTTTGTTATTGAATTCACTTTGGATTTTGCTATCATCTCCAACTCCAATATGCCACCCACTTTCCGAAAATCAACTGA
>JAJOOS010002510.1:0-72311 GCA_029582725.1 Solanum chiquidenum
TTGGAGAGATAGTATATCTAAATTGCACTACGAGTGTTTTGGGGATGTGATGATTTTTGACACTACTTATCGTACAAATAGATATGACATGATTTGTGCTCCATTTGTTGGTGTGAATAACCACTGGAAAAATACTTTCTTTGGATGTGCATTTTTATGCAATGAAACAAGTGGTTCTTTTGTTTGGCTTTTTCAAACATTTTTGAAAGCAATGGGAGGGAAAACACCAAAAACAATCTTTACTGATCAAGCTCCTGCCATAGCTTTTGCAATTAAGAAAGTTTTTCCTGGAACATGTCATAGATTGTGTGAATGGCACATTGATAGAAATGCTCAAAAAAATATACCACAACTTTACTTTAAATCAGGATTTCGATACTACTTTGATACTCTCTTGTGGAGGTGCAATTCAGAATCAGAATTTGAGTTAGTATGGAAAAAAATGATAGATGATTGGGATTGTGCAAGTAATACTTGGCTTCAAAAATTGTATGATCTGAGAAAAAAATGGTGTCCTGTATTTAGCCGTTCTACTTTCTCAGCAGATATCAAATCGACCCAAAGAAGTGAGAGCACAAATAGAGTCTTCACTGAAATGTCATGCAAGACAATGAGTATAACGGAGTTTGTAAAGCATTATGAGCAACGAACAATTGAAATGCGTGATATTGAAGCTATAGAGGATTATAAATCTCGGGGTGATCCTAAAATTTTCATTGAAGATTGTGGGATATTAAAGCATGCTGCTAGGGTGTACACAAGGAGAATTTACACAAGATTTCAACATGAATTTCTACAAGGGACAACCAAAAGAGTAATCAATGTTGAAACTGAAGGGAGTCTAACAAAATATACAATTTTAAAGGGTGAAAGTGAGAAAACTGAAATTGTCCAGTTCAATGTTCTTGACAATTCTATTATTTGTAGTTGTCATATGTTTGAATCCATGGGTTGGTTATGTTGTCATGCACTTAAGATTTTGTTCTTTGACTTGAATTTTTCTTCTATTCCTGAGAAATACATTTTGAAAAGATGGTCTAAGAATGCTAAGCATGAGAATGGATTTGCGGAGTACACCAAAAAGAAGGTTACAACAAAATCTTCTATGGCAATTCGTTTGAATGGGTTAATGAAAGAATCATTTATTGTCATGACTTTAGCCGCAAATGATATAGATTCAGAAGAAATTGCTAGAAGGTATTTGTACCAAGCAAGAGTTGAGATTACTAAGCATCAAAGCGAATTGTATGGTGGAAATTGTGACAAAAACAGACACAAATTTGATTCATCCGTTGATCCTTTTATTGGGGCTAAGGATCGAATTTTGGATCCAATTAAGAAAAAAGGAAAGGGAAATGGATATTCAAGAATGAAGTCAAAAGGTGAGAAAAAAAAGAAAAAGACATCACAGGTGACATTCAAAAGCAAAGCAGGACAAAAACATGAACATGGAAAAACAATGAATTTTGACATACAATCAGCCTCAATGCAACAAATACAACATGAATCTATGGGATTAAGTTTTGAGGTTTGTTCTCTCTTTAACAAGTTAAATAATTTTTTCATTGTTTGTTATTGTATTAATACATATACTAATCTTGATCTTCTTTTTTTTCTATATCAAATATGCAGTTACATGGAGATTCATCCAATATTTTTCCTCAATTTTTGACTCAAAATTTGAATTCACAATCTGAAGCTTGCATGCAGAGTCAACAATCAAACAAGCAGATATTTGAAGAAAATTCAATTTGATCTTCGGTGCAGATCTTAATTTTTGATTTTTTTTTATTTTTTTTTTGATATTTGAAGCATTAAAAATCAGTGCAACAAATATTTTTTTTGTATTTTGACATTACAAATGACATGCAAAGCAAGAAGATCTATAGAGATCTATTGTCAAATATATATATGTAATATGTTTTTGTTAATTTAATTGTGTTGATAGTATTAAAAAGTTCAAGAAAGATGAAGAAAAATTCGTACCTGAAATCATATATAGATAAAAATCGCAGAAGAAGCTTTAAGGAGAATCATCCATACCTTCACCCAATTTTTTAAGAAAGAAGAAGAAGAAATGATTTAAATGTAAATCTTCTTTCTCTTTTGAAGAAGAGGAAAAGAATTTAATAATGTAGACCCCACATATTTACTTTTTGACTTTTTTTTCAGCCTTTAATTTAAAAAATGGTCATAATCCAAGTGTCAAAAAATGGGTGGAGCCTCACCCAACTTTGGTTGGTTGGGCCTCTCCCATGGTAAAATTTTTCGTAAAATGTGACCACAATTAGGTCCTTTACACACAAACTTGGCATATACTCTTCGGATAATGACCCCACATCATCACAATATATATCACTATCTAGTATAAGTTGCAGAATTTCAAATCACTTTGTTTTATCCATCGTATCGTTATATACATATAATCCACGAAAAATAAATGTATATGTAAGATCGTGATAATAAAGGGAGTTCAAATGCCACACGAATATGCCAGTCTCTTTCAAAACAATGCTCTTAGGCCACCAACTTCTCAAGTAAACATATGGTTTTTGATGCAGGATACAGAGTAATGTAACAACAAATAATAAATTCAAGTTATATATAGTCTATCAACTAGGTCCCAACTTAGATTACACAGAATCATTTTTTCTCAATATTTGAATCACAATATACACCCAACCTATGCACATTGCACACTTTATGTAATAAATCATTGTTTAAGCATAGTCAAAGAGACTAGTTATATTCTACCTCGAAAGTTTAACAAACGTGATACGAACCTTCACACAATTACATTTCCCTTCAGAAACACCTCGAAAAAGCTCCCTATCTATCAAAATCATACTCTACATGAGTATTCAAGTCTATCTACACACTGTTGGTATTTAAAATTTTAGTTCGAAAATCAAGACACGTGTTGGTATATAAAATTTTAGTTCAAAAATCAAGTAAAAAATCAACTTTGAGCCCCTGAGGTCAATAATGAAATCTTATTTCAAAATCAATTTACAAAGGATCTTAAAATGAAATTTTATTTTAGATTGAAAAGCCTATGGATTGAACAAACACAACTTGGCACCATATATCATCAACATCACAAATGCCTCCAAATTTGAATTCGACCATTGAAAACCTATCGAAGATAATTAATAGCACAAATCAATCATAAAACATATTTCAAGCCTGTTGGAATTATCAAATCAGTGATCCAAAATCGTTTTGACCAAATATTGACGATGGTCAATCCTAAACTTTTCAAAAGCTAGATATCAATTCAATGGTCCAAATCACTCCCGAACGCCTCGGGATTCAGGTAAATCATCCAATTAAGTTAGAAATCACTCTTCCAAGAGCAATCATCAAAACTCAAATCCTGCTTCATTAATAAAAAATGTTGACCTTGAATAAACTTTTCAAACTAAATACTTTTTCTAAATAACATCTGATCACCTCAGAAATTATGTCACTCATCTCCGTAAGTCATGAATAGCTAAAGAAAGTTATGAGGAGGGTTAAACATGAAAAAAGAGATAGCAATCACAAAACAATCACAAGGATCATTATAGAAGTAATTTGGCAAACTAAACTCAAGTTCTTTTTTACCGTAGTGATAATGAAATCGTCGAGAATAGAGAAGTTGTTAGCAAGCTTATATGTTTTAGCTAACTTGGTATCTTTTCTAATAAGTTTTTATCTAAATGTATGATATTAATCTCTTCATAGGTTTATTCTGTTTAGAATATGAACATAGGAGAGATCAAAATATATGAAGTACAAAATCTATTACTAAAAATAACGTAAAGCTAAACTACATGAAAAATATCAAAAAAAATAAAACTTCTTGTGAGTTACTCTATATAGTTGTTCTTGTACATGTCTGGACTAGGTCCTTGAAGATGTTGAAAATGCTTTGAAAGTAGAGATGATTCAAGTTCTATTGTTCATTAATTAGTATTTATTTGATCGATTATTAATCACAAATGATTATTTGCGAGATTTCTCTAATAAAAAGGGGAATGAATGGTAAGAAGTTTCCTATCTAATTAGAATGAGTGGATACATCCACGATCCGATAAATTGAATTGTGACAATGACTTTTATAAAAATATGTGTCCTCTTTAGCATTTTCATTAAAAATAATAATAATGTTTGTCTAGAAATAGAAGGAGAACAAAATTGATTAAGTTTTTTAAATAATTAAAGGACTATAACCGATAAATGTATATTTAAGGGTTAGTTTAATTCGAAATTATTTATGACATTTTCTCTCATAAGCTATATGTCAAATTGCATAAAATTGGGGTGTTGATTGCAAAGAGTAGCAAAATTTAGGGTGCAAAAGGCAAAGAGGCCGTGAAAATTCACAACCTTTTGTAAGAGGACTGAGAAGAAGCAAAGCAGCAATGGCAGCTGGACTTGCAATCGGATTTAGTGCTGTTAAGCCACCATTAAAGCAAGCACTAGGAGTGAAAATCGTCAATTACCAAAAGAGCAAATGGGTCTTTAGCCCTTTGGCTTTTTCATCTTCTTCTTCTTCAACATCTAGAAAGCTAATACTCTATTCAAAGCCTGGTTGCTGTTTGTGTGATGGCCTCAAAGAAAAACTCAATGCTGCTTTCTCTCTTTCCAGTCCCCATTCTCTACACGATGTTCAATTACAGGTTCTACTTCTCAAACCATTAAAAGAAAGAAATAGGATAACGTTGCTGTATGAACTTTATGCCTTTTTGAAGTTTGATTTTATGGGTTTTGACAGATTAGAGATATAACTAGCAATACTGATTGGGAGAAGGCTTACCAATATGAAATACCTGTGTTGGCTAGAGTGCGTCCTGATGGCACTGAGGTTAGATTAGCATTTTGTTGTTGTATGCTATTTGTGATACTGTAATTTTTATAGTGCAACGCATTGAACTAATTTTAATGTTGTTTACCAAGAAAACTTGAGAGTTTATTAGTAGGGCGCTAGGAGAAGGTGAAGGAAAAGGATTGGAGAAACACCCTTCTTCTTTCTCTTCTTTCTATCTCTTAAAACCAATCAAACTTCCACGGCAGGATTAGTTTATCTTACATGGCAAATTCATCAAATTGTAGAGATAACTTTCATCATATAGTGGTGCTGGATCACCTCCCGTATGAATTGATCCAGTATTTTTCAATAGTAGGTTGGATTAACATACGTGGTTACTTAAAGTATTCATGGTTTAGTATGAAATTAGAAAAGAAACAGGGAGAGCTTTAGGAGAGCTCATCCCATGGAAAGTGATGGCTTGAGCAATGGAAGCACCAAAATCTCTCCAATGGCTTTCATGTGTGCTCTTAAATTACATTTTTCAGTTTATTCCATCTAACCAGTAAAAAGTAAAAAATGAAAAACCATTATTTGGTTTATCCAACAGGAAACAATCAAGATAATATAGAGATTTTTATTAAATGGTTATCTAGCAAACGACAGCTACTTGAATTGGTTGAGTCGTCATTCACATGTTATTCCAATGGAGTTGCATTGGTTCTCAAGAGCGTTAACTTCACTAGGGATGACTAAGACTTTTTCGACAAACAAAAGAGTGCTGCGATTTGGTGAGTAAATGTTGAGTCTTGCTTGAATAAGAATGATAAGAAGGCAGAGAGATAGGTGTGTATGGGAGGCATGAAGTCCATTGGGTGGTGGATCTTCCGGTATCCAGAACATGAATATAAGTAGTTTCTTGAATCCTAGCTTACCATCTCCTTAACTAAAAATAACCCTTTATTATTATATAAAGGGAAAGGGGCAAATATACTCCCCAACTTTGTTTCTCCTCTGCTGTCACACATGAGTTTGAAATTCTAAATCCTACTTTTATAAGGGAAGAGGATAATGGAGTGATGTCATAATGGAAGAACATCAGATGCCATGAAATTGGTTCTTCCTATCATTGATAGAGATCTGAAATAGAAGAAGTAAATATAGTTTTACAGTCATTGAATAGTGCAGGAGATTGAAACCAATTGGATAACACATCTCTTGTAAATCTTGTAGCTTGTATTTTGATTGAGATCTAAATTTTCATGCAGTTTTATCGATAAAGAAAAATACATTCCCATTTAAGCGTGCTACATTGTACCCCTTGTTGCAGACTCCCCAAGTATCTTTATACTCCATTTTCTTCATCTCTTTATAAGTTGTAATATAAGCCATATCTGTGTACTGAGAGTTTGTACACCTGTGCACTCAGTAATTTTATATTTAAACTTTTGATTATTGTAACTCATGGACCGCAGTTCCCTCGAAATCAGAACGTGGAGAAGTTTTGATACTATTAGTTAGTACACCTTTTCTTTTCAAGGAGAGGATTAGGCAAGATCGATGAATTTGGAGTTATTCATCTTACCCATCTCAAGGAAGATTTATTTTATGACAAGGAAAACCCGCAGCCGCTACCCTTTGGGTGTGCACAAGGTAAAACCCCCACTCCTTGCAATAGCTCACAAACCACACAGGAGAGGTAACCCACACTAGGCAAAATTTTAGATATCTAGGCTCAAACTTATGGGATAATGGTATCTTAGATAAAGATGTAAGACATAAAATTAAAGATTGGATGGGAGTTTTATGAGAATTTTCATGTGATAGGAAATTACCTAACAAAGTGAAAGGTAAATCTCTACTGCTCTACTTTGAGATCAGCAATGTTTTACGGAGTAAGACAAGTATTATGGGAATGGAGATGTTAAGAGTAGCACATATAGAGGATAAAGTCTGATAAGGCTGCTTGAGATGGTTCAATCATGCTTATGTTTTTTTCTCACTAATGCACTTGTCAATAGATTTGGCGTTGTGATGATCCAAGTATCTCAAAGAGGACGAGGTAAACTTAAATCACATGAAAGAAAGTTGTTTACGGATGTCAAATAATGCCAACTAGTGGATGTTAATGCTTAGTTTTGTTTTTACACTACATGAAATTTGGTGCTTATAAGTCATCTTAGTTTTATAGATACTTGTAAGCTAGTGTAGAAATAAGTGAGTTTAAGAGAATTTCTAGTTTATTACAAAAATCATAATTTGCCTTAAAAGAAAAATTATTTAGTATTAAAAATGAATAGTACAAGAATTGAGCAGGATGGATATAGAGGTTTCATATAGCAAACCTTAGCTAGTTTGGAGTTGAGGCATAGTTGGTGCATTGATTGTCATATAAAATGACCATTGACAATTCAGAGAACCTTATATCTGCTTGCTGGAAATGTCTTCCTTTAGTCTGTATACATAATGTTGGTTTCTCTATCGTCTCTTTTGTGTGGAGCTGCCAGGAACTACTGAATCTATATTCAAGATCATATGGTGTTTTGATGATTGACAAACATTGTACAAGTGACAATCTATGCACAAGAAGAAGAAGTATAAGAACCAGGTCCATAATAGATCTCCAAGGAACGGTGAAGTTGGCAACACTGCAGGAGAACTGCTCAGAGGACCTGTTCCTCTCAGAGAATGGAGACTGTTTTGAGTCGACAAGAAGAAGCTATGCCACATGCACTAAAGTAAAGCTTGGAGAATTGTAATTAGTCTTAACTCAATTCTGCAAGGAACAGGAATTCAAGAATTGGAAAGTTACCATAATTAAACACATGAAATTACCATAGGATTTAGAGAAGAGAGGTCGTATGCATTGAGTCAAATCCATGTCAAATAAGGATTGATTTCTTTGAAATTCTTGGTTGGATTGGGATGACTACAAGTGTCTATTCTACTCGTATATAAAGCCCATTGAAGATGCTGAAGAAAGCTGACCATCCACAAAGAAATATTATAGAGTTAGAGCAAAGTCTGCACGAGGAAGACTTGAGGAAAGAGAGTCAACTGCAACAACGAGAGAACCTGTTCCTATGAAGTGTTCCTATCAGGTTATATCTTTACTGTTCTTGAGTTGTAATAGTTAGATTCTTGTGGTTTCAAAACAAGATCTGGATTACATTCTTAGTTGACTGTACTAGGTGTTGTTTTGTATTGTAAAAGAACTTCTTTGACATTGAAGAGTTGGAGAGTGACCAACACTTAGGGAGAATTGTTGAGGGTAGAAGCAGGAGTCGTAGGGAAACAGTTCCTAAGGTGTACAAGGTAAGTGGTAGAAGGGAAGTTGTAACCTTAAATTGCTAAAGTTCTAGTGAAGAGTTGAGGAAAATCCTGTAGTGAGAGATCGTGATTTTTGCCTCCCTTGAGCAAGGAGGTTTCCATGTAATAATCCTTGTGTTGATTTATTATTTCCCACTTTACCTTTATGCATAGTTACTCAAAGAACCTGATTCTTTGAGACAGTAGGTCGCATCAATTTAACATTTTGGTCATGGTGGTTTTCTCTGTTGACTAAACAAATATGCAGTGGTCTTAAAAAACTTCTGGTGCATTATACCTTAAGGGATCGTTTGGTACAAGGGATAAGAATTAATTTTAGGATTAGTTTATCTCATGTTTGGTTTGGATAAAATCGTAGGATAACTTATCCCGGGATTGTAGTGTTATTTTTATCCCATATTGAGGGTGGGATAACTAATCTTAGGATAACTTGTTCCCCAACCAAACGAACCCTAAGAGTTCACTTGGTACATGGGATAAGGATAATAATCTCGGGTTAAATTTGGGAGTAACTTTATTCCATGTTTGGTTTGAGGTATTAGTTAATCCTGGGATTATTTTATCCCACCATTTGTACTAGCATGGTAGAGTTACTATCCCATATAGAAGGTGAGATAAAATAATCCCATGGGATATTATCCCAACCAATGAGATATCCTTGCTTATCTCATCCCGCATACCAAACGAGCCCTCTAAGATAAGGAAAAAAACTATCCTTGTTCAGTGCTATGAGGTACTTTTTGAGTGATTACAATACGGTGCAAGTTGAATGCTCTCTTTCCCCAATCAAAATTCTCAAGCAGTTGCATATTGCGGAAGCTTAGTTATCCCAGTGCCTAAGTTAACAATTAACTTGTCATTAACAACTTAACTTATCACTACATACGGTAAGTGCTCCATAAAGAGTTGATGCTGCCATAGGCAATATATCTTCTACCATGTGAACCTTTGGTTTTTTTCATGCAGTTATTCTTTCATTTATATAACATGTTTATGGAAAATTACAAAATGTTGAGATATGAATTCTCATCACTGAATGTATTGTGCAGGAGGTACTTCCTAGATTATCTCCTCGTCTAGGTGTTGAGGCCATCCACAAGAAAATTGCAGCTGCATTGACTGAATGAGCTTTCCCTCAATAACAATTTTAAAGCCCATCTTTGCTCATGTTGTAAGAGTGATAGATAATATGGAGAACTGTCTTCTTCTTCCTCTCCCTTTTACTGTGTATCTTGCAACCGTACGACCACCAAATCTTGAGACTATGGTGGACATATACAGTTTGACTGTGTAATACGCCATAGGATACAGACTATGAACTAGATATTTATACATTTTACCGCTAATGAAGCTTGTCATTTTAGCTCCATTCTTGGCACAAGGTGATAGACAAAGACTCTTGTTAAAATCCAATTTGACAGACGTAATATTGTACTAGATAGGCTTCATATTTTGTCCTGACAAGTGCAGGGAAACAGGTGGGCTGATTTGGTAGATATCCAAATCTTACTAAAAACTCTGGAGCATGAGTTATAAAAAGACGACGTTTCCAAATCTTCCTACAACTTTGGAGCCATTTACTAAAAACTTAGCCTTTGCTGGTGTTTGCACATAAATGATTTGGTGAATATGCAGTCTTTGGTTAATTTCCCATAAGACTACCTTAGGTTGCTGGTCTAGAAGACACAAAAGACTTTTGCAAGATTTGGTTTACAGTTCCTGCATGAATTTTGGGGATATAGTATAGGGAAGATGTTTCATGGTCCAATTGATCCTAGTCATATGTTGAAGTCTCAAGTGTTTAACAGACTTGTTTTTGGTGTAACTTAAAACAATGTATTTTTTTTGACACTGAATTGGGTCTTTAATAATAAAGTTCAGATCTATGATGAAGACTTCAAAGTATTCAGACCTAGCGTTGCTTTTTGTGAGATAGTGAAGAGGCATATAACACTGCCATTGAAGATGAAGAATTCCATGAATAAATACTTTTTAAGTAATACCATGCATATAGAGAGTAGTTTGGGATCGAGGCGTGAAGATGTTATAGTCAGGAAGTAGGAGAAATTCATAATTTTAGACATTGTAAACTCGTAGAAGCAATTTGCTTGTAAGCTTAGGTAGAAGAAAAACTTCCGCCAACAATTTCAGCAAATAATAAAAAGGTGAATTTTGATTTTTCGATCAGTGAATTCGATTCACAGTTCAAACTCAAACTGTGAATCGTAATGACAAGTTATAAAATTATACATAGATTTTCTCAACTAAAAGTAGA
The DNA here is from genome assembly GCA_029582725.1 of Solanum chiquidenum. NCBI lineage: Eukaryota > Viridiplantae > Streptophyta > Magnoliopsida > Solanales > Solanaceae > Solanum > Solanum chiquidenum. The sequence continues at coordinate 10,398 of JAJOOS010002510.1, forward strand.
AGAAAGATGGTACATTTGGATTGCATTTGTCCCCTGAACATAGGGCACTAGTAGTTTCTCTTACAGAAGATATGGTATCCGGCCTTTTCGTTCACTGTGAAGATCACAAGTAATAGCACAATTCAAAAATATGAATACAAGTGAAAAAATAATATGTTGTAATTGATCTATTCTGCAAGCTACTGTAGATCGCGTGATGCAAGAACGTGCAAAATTTGTCGAATCTAAATGAGCTTTTTCTTGCGAAAGAAGTTCTTCAGATAGAATACTTGCAGAACTGCAGCTGCTATGCATATACCAAGGGACATTATACTAAACCATGCCACTCTAGAATTGGTTTTCTCGTTTTCTTCCCTCATTACTGCTTCCCTGTGAACGAGATACAAGAATAAACCATGTTAATTGTGAGGTAGGAGACAAAAGAAGGATAAAAGTATCGGTTACACTAAGGTTCTGCAAGAATGTTTTCGTCATTTCTTGTGAAACTGGTGATTTACAATGCAATACACCGTTAAGAGTCTTCATAGGATTCAATAAGCACAGCAGCAACTATGTTCACTACAAAAACCAATGTCTATTACCCTTGACATTTTTGAAACTATTTGCCATTACTTTTAGCTCTCTCCAATTAAGGACAGTATCAGAGAATTACAAATTTGAGTATATAATAATAAGCTATCTACTATCCTACATTCCTTTCTCCACGATAAATTTCCTCCGTTGTCTTTTGGATACTGCAGGAAAAAAATCTGCTTCTTATCGCTATAAATATGCAGAAGCAGACTCCTAGTGGGAAATATAACTCATAAATTTGTAAAAATGGAATAAGACTATAGGCGTTAGAAACCAACATTGGCACATACTCACGAAAGGACCATAAAACAAGAGGAAAATGTATAATACCAAAAAGTCAAAGTATTCGCAATAGAAATGAAAACAAACAGCAAACACATTATCCGGGATGTGGAGCACATTTGAAAAGGTTAGTATGTACTTACCTATCCTTCAGGTACCCTAAATTTTCATGAATGGCTTGCACTATCCCTTCAAGTTTAACCAACTCAAGTTCGACACCCTACAAGGGAAAAATATATGATGAAAGAATACAACATGCGGAGTTAAATAAGAGGAGCATACACAATAACTAATCCCCTCCCAATCTGGCCTTGTAGGGAATTGGTGCAGATGGAAAATATACACTTGTGAACTTACTTCTATCTTATCCTTCCTTGCAACTGATTCCCAATCCTTTGCACTGATTCCCGTCTTCCAGTCAATGCCGATAGTAACAGCTTTAGCCCCAGGGGCATGGTTGTCCATCCAAAAGCATGCCAAGTAGTTACCAGCCTCAGTGGTTGTAAAAGCAAATTGACCATGAGTTACATTCTCTTTATGGTGAAGATTGTTTCCAAAAGGCGATGTGACCTAAAAAGAATGTTGCAATGACCTAGCTCATTAAAACTGAACCATTAGTGGAAAAAAGTGCAAAAGTAAATTACTTTTCTCAAAGGTTAATTAACCATTTGAAGAAGTTATGCTGCTGTGCTTATCTGACCCGAGATGATAATTCAAGCAATATAGAGCACTTTAACAGGAAAACACATTCAAGTGTTATAACAATTAACACCTAAAATTCATCTATGACCCTGACAAATAACTACGTCTCACTCTCAAACAAGTCGGGGTTGGCTATATGAATCCTCACAGTTCATGTTTCTCCACTTAAATTCATCTCAGGCCAACATTATTCGTAAATTGGGGAAGATGAGTAAAAGATAAATAAAAGACAATTTAAATGCGTGATCATTTTATGATACAAGAATATAAATCATACAGACATCATTTCCTTTTTAAAAGGTAATTATACAAACATCATTAAACACTACTAAATGCATCTTACCATCTTTCACCATAGGTTAACAGGCCCATTACCATGTGAATGTGTGTTGTTACAGTATTGACCAGTACATCATTAACTGAGAGTCTGACCCAGGAAGTTCACCAAAAGCATACCAATTAAGGCACTGAAGCACTTGTATATTTATTCTGTATTTTTATTCCAAAACTTATAGGTAGCTCTCCAAGAAACAATAGCTGTGATTTGTCATTTCGTAATAGATCTGTAGTGTTAATCACAAGGCAATCTATCCACTCCTTCTAACTAGCATCTCAGCTTCTTAACATCTTTTTTTGAAGGCAGGTCTTTCTTTAGATGTATAGTTGAATCCATGAAATGTCTTGGAGAATTCGATTTCAGAATGATGATAAGCATCTATGATCTATGCTTCAAAAAGACACCAGGTACAGGACAAAGTGATGAAAGGAGTATTTGGATAGGTGAGGCTGCTAAAACTAGAGGTATAATGAGTTTCTGGATCTCTACATAACAAACTTAGAATGCAAGGTAGCAAATATAGGTAACCCGTCCAACCCGCCCAGAATTTTATGGGTTGGGTTCAAGATAATTTGAATTGGGTTCAATCTCATCCCATTCAAGCCTTAACCCATTTAAAAAGAATCTTCAATTGCACCCTTCGGGGGTGACCCAGTGGTTTGGGCTTGGGAATTGCATGTTGGAGGTCTCAAGTTCGAAACCCCTTGACAGTGAAAGCAAAGGGTTTGCCTTCTGGGTCGAGCTCGTCGCACCGGGCTTTTCTAGTGCAGGTTACCTCTCCTATGTGGTTTGCGAGCTATTGCATAGGAGAGGGGGTTTTACCTGTGCGCACCCAAAGGTACCGGCTGCGGGTTTTTCTTGTCATCAAAAAAAATATATCTTCAATTGAGCCTAATTTAATCTCCAATTTCGACCCGTTTGAGGCCCTTTATTTGCATTGATGTAATGTGAGTTCCTATATTGAAGATATGAATTACTATCTATTTATAAGTTCTAGGATATATCTATCCATTTGTAACTTCTTCTTTTTAAATTTTTTTTGAGTTGAAATTGAAATTGTGGTTATTAAACTTAAATAGCAATATGCTAAAATTATTGAGATTAAGCAGGTCAAGACCAAACCCATTTGTTAGCCCATTTGAGCCCAAAGTAAATTTGGACAGATCAGGACCCAATCAGATTTATATTTCAACCCATTTTAATATCTTCAGTTTCAACCCAACCCGCCCATTTGACACCCCTACAAGGTAGCATAACTTTTTCACAATTTCAACATATACATAATACAAGCATGATCTAGATCCTCAAAGAAACCAACTTGCAACCTTGTCTTTATACAAGCAACTTGGAGTAAGTGCAAAAACAGATGATCTTTTTTTTTTAATGAAGCTGATACCATCTTTACTATAGTATGTAGTTAAAGAAATAGTTCAGCTAAGTTTATGATTTCACCGCATCCATGAGAGAACCAAGTGTCTTCCACCATAATAAAATTTTCTTTAACTAAAGTGACACAACAAACGACACTATAATTTAACAATGCAACACACTCTTGCCATGACAAAGTGTAAGAATAAGTATTGGAGTGTTGAAGAATATCCTTACTATGTCACTATTTCCGTAGTTGAGACCTAGCAAATCTTGTTACTTTGTTGATATGGATTAAAGTCTATTCAACTATCTCTATTTACGTGACACTAACTATTTTGCAATCAAACTCCTAATCTTGAGAAAAAAATTCTCATATGTATTGTAGTAACATAAATTTGAAAATTTTGAAAAAACAATTATTCTCTTAGATATAATTCATAACATTGGTTTCAATAATTTAAGTTACATTCTCTGACTTGAAACAATTCAATTCAAAATTTGAAAACAATCCACCTGAAAAAAGAAAAGCAATCGAACAAACTGAGTCCAATAAGATGGAGAATAGCGATTATTTTATAAAGGGAAAAGGGTCAAAAATGCCCCCCGTTTATAGTTTGGCTCAAAAATACCCTTACCGTCAATATTTTGGTCCAGAAATGCCCCTATAGTTACAAAATGGGTCAAAAATGCCCTTTTCCAAATAAATATATATTTTTTATTTTTAAACACATCTTCTTCCTAATTAAAATATTATTAAAGAACACTATTCTTATTTTCTTTCTTCTAAAATCACTTTAACAAATAAAAACGTAGGAAATATTTTTTTTCTTCTTAATCTCATTTTATCAATTAAAATAGAATAACTTCATGTACCCTTTGGACATATAAAAATGTCATATATAAGATTATAGTATATTCATCATTAATTTATATTTATATAACGATAAAAAATAAGAAATAATTTCAATTTTTATTTTTTCTTGAATTGAAGTATGATAAACATTTGCTAATTTTTTTAAAAAAACATTATTAGAAAAAGATTGTGTTAAAAATATATATATATTTATTTGAAAAATGAGCATTTTTGATCCATTAAATAACAATAAGGGCATTTTTGGATCAAAATATTACCGGCAAGGGCATTTTTGGACCAAACTACAAACAGATGACATTTTTGTTCCTTTCATATAGTTTAAGGGCATTTTTGAACCAAAGTATTAACGGTAAGGGAATTTTTGAGCCAAACTATAAACGGAGGGCATTTTTGTTCCTTTTACATAGTTTAAGGGCATTTTTGACCCTTTCCCTTTTATAAATGAAGACCTCATCTATTCTATACATTGAACAGAGAAATGGCTCCCAATGTGCAATTTAATAGCCTTTTTTTTTCTATTGTCTCAAGATTAACTGTATTAAATTGACTTCGAAGATCAAACATACGAGCATTTGACAATCAAAATATTCATAATGTGCTAAGTGTTTTGCAATTAATAAGCATCAATTATTGCATGAACTTAAAATTTAGACATTTTAAATGCAATCGCAGAGTCAACGTGTACACAAAGTTGGTCAATTGGATCTATACATCCTTCAGCTACTATACATCTCATAATATCAAAATCGTCTCAGCATCAATAAGCTAAAATTAGAGCATCGATGATATGGCGGTGCCTTACCTTGACAGAGATGGTGGGGACAACATTAGCTTGAGCGTGTTCTTCGTCACCGATTACACTGTAATCCGCCAAAACGACGACGTTCGAATGGATATCCTCCGACAAACACTTGGTCCCCGAAGTCGGCAGTTCCATCCATATCGCTTCCGCCACAGTCATCACCGTCAACAACAGCAGAACAAGTTTACAGAGCTTCATACTTTGTCTCTACTGATGGAATCGGAGATGAGACTTCAGATTTGAGATTTACTCTTAGTTTCAGAGGGAGAGAAGAGAAGACTTTTTGAAATGTTGATGTGAATTTTGGGGGTAGTTTTCAGATTCTATTCGTTGAATGAACGTGCATAGCACGCACTACTTGAATGATGGCGGGTGTGATTAAAGCGCGTGGGTATTCAAGAGTCAGAGACTAGATTGGCGCCACGCAATTTCTTCAACGATTATCCAATAGGAATGCATCCACTTTCCACTTAGGACGGGTAAGTTACCCACGCGCCTTTGCTGATACTGTTTTCTTTTCGTGTATAATTGTATTGGAGCGCCACTAATTCTAATTTCAGATAGGATCCATTCGGGGCAGCTCTCACTATCAAGAACAGAGCTCAAAACCGAGCTCTTTAATGATCGGGGAGATCCTTATATTTGGCCCCATTTGTCATCTGGACCCTTTTTCTCATTAATTTGTCAATTGAACACTTAAAGTTATTAAAACACAGTATTTTAAACCCCTCTGATCATGTGTGTCTCCCAATCGCGCTGATATGAATAACACCTCACTATCCACATCAGATATATATTGCCACATAATTTTTTTATTACAAATAATATTTTTTTAAAAGAAATCTCAAACTAATCTCCAAAATTCTTTTTTTCTCGATCTTTTTCCATTTTTTCTTCTCTTCTCATATTTTTCAACTATTTTGCTACTTATCATTCTTTTTTTTTTTCTTTCCTAGTGAATTTTGTACGTTGAAGAGGAATTAGAGATAAGGCAAAGCTTTGTTATGTTAAATTTTGCTATTTTAATGGTGGTGAGAAATAAAGTGATTAAAATGGAGGATGAGAGAAAGAAGAGAAGGAGACCAAAAATGGATCATTATAGAAAACTCTTCAAAAATGTTCTCAATAAAATTGTCTTACATTTAGAAAGAATCAAACAAATGTTTTTACAAAATCCATCTAAAATCCGCATCTATTTCACAATTTAGAACTTTTTTTCCCCTCTCTTTTACCCAAATCTAAATAAAGATCTTTTTTCCAATCATTATAGAACTCTCAAATGATAGGTAGCATATGAAAAGAGAAAGAAGAAGAATTGTGTGTAAGAGTATTGGAAGAGATTGAAAAGATGTGTATGTGATGATGGTGGTCAAGAAGAAACATACTATATATTGGGAATGTTTTTTTTTAATATTTCTTGTAACTGTTATATTTTTCTTTTAATTCTTTTTTTAAAAAATTAAATAATTGTGTTCACTTGCTTTTAAACGCGTGTAACCACTCTCTTGATCTGATTCAACAAAAAAACACCACATAAGCTTAGTCAACAATCAAAGGGGTTTTAAATAGTGTGTTTAAAGTCAGTTGACAAAGTAGTGAGTAAAAGGGTCCATGTGACAAACAGAGCCAAGTACAAGGGTCTTCTAGGTCATTCCACCTTACACTAGTAAAGATAATTAAGCTTCCAACAAGAGTTGTGGGGGAGTGGTAAGTATTTCTTTATCCTTAACTTAGAGGTCTCGGGTTTGATTCCCCTTGGGTACGGAGTCACCTTTGTTAGAGAGCGCTTTACCCCCCAATGTGGGACTTTCCGGCGCGAATTCGGATTTAGTCGGGCTCCAATGTGGGTACCGGACACCGAATGAGAAATAAAAAAAAAGCAATTAAGCTTATATGGTTCGTCATCAATGAGTAATGATTCGGCCGGTCATTTTTGGAAAATTTCGTTAATTTACTATTTTGCTCCTTTCTATATCTACCTCGAGTCTTTTCTTGTTGAGTTTGAAAAGTTTATTTCGAACTTTGAGTTAAAAGTTGAGAATTTGGTAAGTTTTGAGTTTGAAAGAATTATATTGTTAAAAAGTGGTTTCTGGAGTCTTTTGGAGTTTCAAGTGTTGGAATGAAATTCAGTTGATTCCATCAGTCCGAAAATGTGGAATCTAAGTTGTGAGAGTTTTCGGGCTCAGTTTCCGAGTCTTTTAGAGGATTTAAGGTCCTAAGTTGTGAATTTGTGGAATTTAGCCTTTGTGTTGACTTTGGTTAACATTCAGGGTTCAGATGCTCGGATCAAAATTCTGAGAGTTCTGTTGGATTTAGGGGATTACTTTAGTCCAAGGTGAGGTCTTGGTTTATTTTTGAGAGGTTCCGAGCTTGTTTTAGCCTTTTAGGCGTGAGTTAGTTTCTTATGGTTTTCATGGATGTCGGGTCAAGGAGACCTCAGATTCGTATTTTGACGATTCCATTGAGTCCAAAATATTGAGTATAATTGATTTGCATATGTGGTTTGTGTGTACAGGGTTCCGAACAAATCCTAAGGGTCCTTTCGTTATTTTGAGAGTTGGCTGAGTTACTGGTGTTTGCAGGCCTCGCTTTTGCGAAGCCAGTCGCTTAAGCGACCTTCGCAAAAGCGAGAGCCTCTTCGCTTAAGTGATCTTCACATAAGCGAAGAGGGTTTCGCTTTTTCGAGAGCCGCATTTTTAGCGGGGTTCACTTGCTTTTGTGACATCTGAGAGGGTTTTTTACCTGCCATTTGGGGGTTTAAGCCTCGTTTCACCATTTTTGAGTTTTGTGAGCTCTGGGATGGTGATTTTGACCAGATTTTTTAGGAAAAACTTTTGGGTAACGATTCTTAACTCTAAATCTTAAATTATTCATTTTTATTTATGGATTTATTTGTTCAAATCAAGTTGTATTGTGCCGATGAGAAATGATTCCAGCGAGAGATTAATCATTGTGACGTGATGCATTTGATGCTTATGCGTGACTTACTTGTTAATTGTGATTGAAGCACTTGTTGCGTGTAATTGAACTACTTGACATTGAGATTGACTTATTTATATGATTCGTTTGATTGTTGAATTGTGAAAATTAAATTGTGAATATTGAACCTTGTGAGCTGTTTATTATAGAACTGTTAGGTTGGGCTGATTTTTGTGCAGGTTGTAGTTTGAGGTGGTTCAGTTGGAGTGTAAGGGGTATTCAATTTCTAGCTAGATGTCTTGTTTATTAGGTTGTTTGTTGGGTACCATGTTATTGATACGCACCCCTTACTTCTACATTTGTGTAGGTTCCGAATCTGGACCCATGTGATCGGTCCTTTCTCCTCCTTCTGATTTCGAGGCTTGTCAAGGATTTGAAGAGGTAGTTGTTTATCACTTTGGCGGGCCATCGTTTCCTTTTAACATGTTTTGTTCTACTTTAGAAGCAAAGACATTTAAGACTTGTATTTATCTTTCGAATTCTATATTTTCATTAGTGACGTGTACACGTGACAACCAAATTTTGGGAGGTTTAATAGAAGAATAAGTTTTTCGCTTTATCTTGTTCTTGTTTACTGTATTTCTGCATTTTTTTTATTTTCATTAGGTTAAGATTGACTTGTCTTGGTGGAAATAGACAAGTGACATCATGTCCATTTTTGGACCGTGACACTATGATGCATGTAAAATGCTTTGTATAACGAGTGAACTGTTTGTTGATTTATATGCCTATATGTGTGAATATCTACTCTTACATATATATGGTAAACAAGTGTTTGATAAACTTTAATTTCTTATGGTGAAGACAAATGCTTGACTCGACATATGTGGATTGTTTAATCTATCATCTAAGTTAAGGGTCATAAAAATATTTGCAAATGTTTAAATTGATTGAGTCAATTCTTAAGGCTAGGTTGTTTGAAAAGGTCACTTACAAGTTTTTATTTTAAAGGATTACATCAGTTAAAATGCTTATTGATTCTGATCGTGACATACTCATGTTTTTTTTTTAAAGTTGTCTCTAAAGATTTGATAATTTAACAAACTTTAGACCTGATCCCAGATGAAACTGAGAGTTTCATACATGTAAAAAGATAGCTGTCAAAAAGCTGCAATTTTGTTGTGGTTGGTGCACATCTTTTGACAGAACAACAGACTCTCATCTAATGACAGTGCTCCAAGGATTTGTGTTCATCTTATATTAGTCTTTTCTTTAACAACAAAAATTAGCGTTTTTGAATTAAAAAAAATTTCACAAGCTCAAAAAGGAAAAGGTCATTCTCTCAAGAAATATTATTCTGAAGAACAAGAAGAGGCCTAATAGAGTTATCATTGTCCTTAGTTGTCCTCTAGGTTTATACTTCTATGCTTATGATGTGTAGAGCTATTTTGTATTATAAAGGAATTAGATCGGCTGCTTGTATGAGTTTTTAGCTTTGAGTTGTATTAACTATAATTAGTTAGTCGAATATGCCATATTCTAGTCAAGTGCGCATCTTTTTATTTTTCTGTTTGATGTTCTTTTGGGTAGAATTGCCTAAAAGTGTCAACTAGAGTTAGTTGAAGTGTGGATACAGTAGAGTTGCTGCTTGTTTCTTATCTTATCTTTGAGATATGAGTTGGTGGCTAGAGTTAGCATGTTGGGTTCTTGAAGTCTAGATTGTTTAGAGCTAGTTGGTTTAGTGGACAATAGAGTTATTGCTTAGTTTTTGCTTGTAGTAGAGTTGTTACAGTAAGGGGGAAGGGATTAAGAGTTTAATTCCTAGATTACTAGAGATTTGTATCTGAAGATTCGCTCATTTGTAGTTCATGGAGTTTGGGTTGAAATCCTGTGAGACAGGTTGTGGTTTTCTCCTCCCTTGAGTAAGGAGGTTTCCACGTAAAACTCTTGTGTGTGTTTTACTTCCAACTGTTTACTTTTCACATTGTAATTCTATCAAGGGACCTGATCCATTGACCGTTAGTAAACGCATACAGTCTATCAACTCATGAGTAGACCTATTCAGATTAGGTAGCTCTGAGAGTGTTATGTAAGAAACCAGGTCGTGAGTTGTAAGGCTTTTTGAGGGAGTTCAAGAACATAACTTAAGTATGGGGCGTTTACATGGCTAAAAAGCTGAATATTTTGCAATCATTTGCTCAATATTTGATGTTTTTCCATAAGAGTGTCAAAAATGAGCTCAACTATAGGTAACTCGTTCAATTCGTCCAAATTTTTTAAGGTTAGACTCAAGATAATTTGAATTGAGTTTAATCTCAATTCATTCAAGCCTTGACTCATTTTAAGAGAATGCTCAATTGAGCCCAAATTAATCTCCAATTTCAACCCGTTTTAAAACTATTTATTTTCATTGATGTAATGCATGTTTCGATATTGAAGGTATGAAGTACTATCTATTTTATATCTTTTAGAATTTATTTATCAACTTGTAACTTCTTTTTTTAATTTTTTTTTCTTGAATTGAAATTCACTTTGTGGTTATAAAAGACAAATAACAATATGTTAAAATTACTGAGATTAAGTGGGTCAAATTGGGCGGGTCATGACCCAACCCAATTTTAGCCCATTTGAGTCCAAAGTAAACTTGGGTGGGTCAAGACCTAACCCAATTTCTATTTCAACCCATTCTAATATCTCTAATTTTAATCCAATCCACCCATTTGACACCCCTACTTTTACAATATCTTTGAGCATTGATTTTATGAAATATGCTTAAATTGGTGATTTCTTTATGTGTAGGAAAATAATGATGCGATTTGAATTAAAAGGGATATATTAGAACTTCAAAAGTCTGAAGAAGACACAAAAGCCAACTCGGAGTTAGTTTAAAGGTGCAATTAGACAAAGTACAATGAAGAAAATCAAGAAAAACCATTGTTAAAGTTGTCACCCCGCGCCTAGCAGGTTTAAGTTAATAGGTTTTCATTGTCTTCCTTCTCTTTTTTTCTTTTAAACATATGTTATTCATGAATTATTTGCTTCGTCACCGAATCATGAATGGCTACACATGACTTTAATTCTAGGGTTGTAGTGTTTTCATGAAGGTTACAATTTGAAAATCGTATGCTTATAAAGATTTTTCATTATTGAATTCCTTATTTTTTTTCTTGAACTTAATAATTTGATTTTCTGGCCAACTATCGAAAATTATATGTTTCTCATAAATTGGACTTGGAAAAGGGAACTTATGACAAGTCTTTGTGGGTACAATATCTGAACTTATATTCTAAATAATTTATATGGCCGCTTATACTTGTATGTTCATTGTTGGGTATGTAGCAAGAGTTAATGGGAAATGGAGGGAAGATGAAAAGAGAGGAACTTGAAAAGAGAGGAACCTGAAGAGTTGGGAACTTGAAAAATCCTCTTATGCTTTAGTGAAAGGCATTTTCCCTCATCGGTGATGGAAAGAAAAATAGAAGAATTTAAATATAAAACACTCCTATTAATTGGTAAAAGGGTTGGAAAGAGGGACCCCCCCTCGCATCGTCGTTGTCGTTGCTCACTTGGTTTGGGCTTTTGCTTTGGAAAATGATCGATCGAGAGATTATTTAATTAATTAAGTTAAATTAAATGGCCATTCAGGAACAACTATGACCGTTTGAAAGGTTGCAAACTTTCATGAATGGTCGAGTGGATTCTGAAAGAGTTGCAACCTTTCGGAACCAGTTCCTCTTGCCTATAAATACATTGATTCTTTAGATTTTTTCCTTGTGAATTTTTCTAATTTCTTCTTTTTCTTCTGCACAAAGTTTCTTCGTGTAATTTACTGTTGTTGAGTGGTTCGCTGACACTAGAGTTTTGGGTATCAAGACGCTGGTGATTGAGATCATTCTATCCTGGGAGGACATATTCCAAATCAAACCTCGGATACTAGAGGGGAATAATTTTCTTAAGGGGACACTGTGCATTCAGTGGGCTTGATCTTTTCCCTTCAGTCTTTTTTCAGATTCTGGTATGTTTTACAGATTTTAGTTGTTCTGAATTAATTACGTTCTTCTGTTCTTACTGGTTCATTTAAACTTTGGTTACTTCGTGTTTTTGCAAAGTTTATTGAAATCAGTAATTCTGTTTTAAACACAGATTGGAAACAATCTTAAGGAAATTATTATTTTATTTTTAATCTGTGTTTCTGGTGGAGACAAAAACCTTCGTGGTTTTATACTCCTTTAAGTCTGCAATTTTAAGTTATTGCTTACTAAGTCTGTATCGATTTTTGTTTATCAGAAATGGCAAACAACAAAGTTACAATGGTTATTGCTGCACCACCCCGAACCTGGAAAATTCTCTGGTGTGAATTTCAAAGGATGGCAGCAACAGGTAATTTTCTAGCTTACCACTCTTGGTCTACAGAAATTTACCAATGAAGAAACTCCAGTGCCTGCTGCTAAAATGCCAGACAGAGAAAAAATCATGATTATTGAAGCATGGAAACATACAGATATCCTATGTAAGGGCGACATTCTGAGTGCTCTAGAGGATGACTTATATAATGTGTATAGTGCAATGACAACTTCGAAAGAATTGTGGGATGCACTTGAGAAGAAATATAAGGCAGAAGATGCATGCATGAAAAAGTTTGTGGTCGCAAAGTTTTTAGACTATAAAATGGTACTAGTGAAACTGTTAGATCACAAGTGCATGAACTTCAACTTATTTTCCATGATCTGATTGCTGAAGATATGGTAGTAAATGAAGCTTTTCAAGTGGTTGCAATGATCGAGAAGTTACCATTTTCGTGGAACGACTTCAAGAATTATCTAAAGCACAAACGTAAGGAAATGAAGCTTGAAGATCTTGTGATTTGACTCAAGATTGAAGAAGATAACAAGACTGCCGAAAAGAAGTCTCGTAAGAGTTCAACAATAATTGGAGGTAATATTGTTGAAGAAGCTCCTACTTAAGGCAAGAAGAGAAAGAAGTCAAACGGACAGAAGTCAGAACACAAGCCAAGAAGAAATTTAAGGGCAACTGTTACAACTGTGGTAAGGCTGGTCACAAGTCTTTTGACTGTTGTGCTCCGAGAAACGACAAAGACAAAGACAAAGGCAAAATTCAAGCAAACATCATGGAAGAGATGGAAGATGCAAATGACATATGTGCAATGATCTCAGAGTGCAACTTAGTTGGAAATCCCAAGGAGTGGTTTCTCGACTCAGGTTCCACTCGACATAATTGCTTTGTGAAAGAAGCCTTTTCAACGTACACTCCTGCTGAGTTCGATGAAGATTTGTTCATGGGGAACACATCAACAGCAAGGATTGCAGGAACTGGGAAAGTAATATTGAAGATGACATCCGGCAAGGTGTTGACTCTGAACAACGTTCTGCACGTTCCTACTATTAGGAAGAATTTAGTTTCTGCTGCACTGCTCGTTAAGAACGGGTTTAAGTGAGTCCTAGTTAGTGACAAAGTTGTAATAAGTAAGAATGATATGTTCTTAGGAAAGGGCTACCTCAATGAGAGCCTCTTCAAACTGAATGTAATGGTTATTGACAGTATTAATAAGAATTCTGCTTCTGTTTACTTATTGGAGTCAAATGATTTATGGCATGCTCGTTTGGGCCATGTAAATTACAAAGCCTTGCAAAAATTTGTTACTTTAGAAGTATTGCCTGATTTTAAATGCGATAAACGAAATGCGAAATTTGTGTGGAAAGTAAGTTTGTTAAACATCCTTATAAGTCTGTTGAAAGAAATTCCAAACCTTTAGACTTAATTCACACAGATATATGCGATATGAAGTCGAAACCATCTCGTGGTAGAAAAAAGTATTTTATAACTTTTATTAACAATTGCACTCGATTTTGTTATGTATATTTGCTTAACAATAAGGATGAAGTAATTGATGCATTTAAGCAATACAAAAATGAAGTGGAGAATCAATTGAATCTAAAGATAAAAATGATTGAGAGTGATAGGGGTGGAGAATACGAATCTCCTTTTGCAGATATATGTTTGGAATATGGTATTATTCATCAAACTACTACACCTTATACACCACAATCAAATGGTTTGTCGAAACGAAAGAATAGAACATTAAAGGAAATGATGAATGCCTTGATAATTAGTTCTGGTTCACCGCGAAACATTTGGGGGGAAGCCATTCTTACGGCTAATAAGATACTCAATAGGGTACCCCGTAGAAAAACGTAATCAATTCCATATGAGTTGTGGAAAAGAAGGAAACCCAACTTGAAATATTTCAAAGTATGGGGGGGTGTCTAGTCAAGGTAGAGGTTCCTTTACCGAAGAGGGTTAAAATTGGACCCAAAATAGTGGATTGTGTATTTATTGGATATGTTGTGAACAGTAAGGCCTGCTGGTTTTTGGTTCACAAATCTGATAATCCTGAGATTCATGTTAATACGATAATTGAGTCAGATAACGCTGAGTTCTTTGAACACATTTATCCATATAAAACTGAATGTGAGTCGACAAGTGAAAGACTTAAACGACCACGGGAAGAATCAACGGAAAATACACTACCTAGTGAGGATCATAGGAGTAGTAATCGCCAACGGAAACTCACTTCTTTCGGACCAGATTTTGTGGCATTGTTGCTTTAAAATGAGCCTCAAACATTTAAAGCAGCTATGTCTTCATATGAGTTAACTTATTGGAAATAAGCAGTCAATAGTGAGATCGAATCAATTTTAAGTAATCATACTTGGGAATTGGCTGATCTTCCTCTAGGAAATAAACCTTTAGGATCAAAGTGGATCTTTAAAAGGAAAATGAAAGCTGATGGGACTATTGACAAATATAAGGCTAGACTTGTAGTCAAAGGATATAGACAAAAGGAAGGTCTGGACTACTTTGATACATACTCTCCAGTAACAAGGATAACATCAATTAGAATGTTAATAGCACTAGCAGCAGTGCATGATCTAAAAATCCACCAAATGGATGTAAAGACAGCCTTCTTAAATGGAGAGTTAGAAAAAGAAATTTACATGAAACAACTTGAAGGATTTGTTGTTTTTGGTAAAGAAGAGAAAGTGTGCAGACTTGTGAAGTCGCTTTATGGGCTCAAGCAAGCACCCAAACAATGGCATGCTAAATTTGACCAAACAATGTTGGCAAATGGATTCAAGATTAACGAATGTGATAAGTGTGTTTACATTAAAAACGTTTCAAATCATGAAGTCATTTTTTGTCTGTATGTTGATGACATGTTAATAATGAGTAAAGATATTAACGATATAAATGCTACTAAGCCCATGCTGTCCAGCAAATTCGATATGAAGGACTTAAGAGTTGTTGATTTGATCTTAGGGATCAGGATTCTCAAAACTCCCCAGGGATTAGTTCAAGTACTTGAATTTCAATTTTGTCAAAACTCCAATTGATTTAAGCTTTACGTTTCAAAAGAATGTAGGTGAAAGTGACTCTCAATTGAAATATGCCAGAGTGTTGGGAAGTTTGATGTATATTATGAATTGTACGCGACCAGATATAACATGTGTTATTAGCAAACTGAGTCGGTTCACTAGTAATCTGAATCAAACTCACTGGATGACAATGAAACGTGTGTTGGGGTATTTGAAACATACACAACATTATGCTTTGCATTATAATAGCCGTGATTGAAGGATATAGTGATGCAAATTGGATCACCGGGTCAAATGAAGTAAAATCCACAAGTGGTTATGTGTTTACACTTGGTGGAGGAGCAGTCTCTTGGAAATCGTCCAAACAGACATGTATCGCTCGCTCCACAATGGAATCTGAATTTATTGCCTTAGATAAGATCGGTGAAGAAAATGAATGGCTTCGGAATTTCTTAGAGGATATTTCATTCTGGCCCAAACCTGTGGGACCTATTTGCATACATTGTGATAGTCAAGCAACAATAGGTAAGGCAAAGAGCGTTATGTACAACGGAAAGTCTCGTCATATACGACGGAGACATAATACTGTAAGACAACTGCTCTCTAGTGGAATTATCACAATTGACTATGTGAAGTCAAGCGATAATGTGTCAGATCCACTAACGAAAGGCCTAGTGAGAGAGGCAGTTGAAATATCATCTAAGTGAATGGGTTTACAGCTTAGGACAAGTCAGCATGGCGGTAACTCTATCTAGCAAACTGGAGATCCCAAGAGCTAGATTCAAGGAGAATTTTTTTTTGTGACTGACGGTTCGACATTGTCAATCAACTCAATCCATTCTCATGATGAAGACAATGTTCAGGAACAATGTTAAGACTTTAAGGCTTGTTAATGAGTTAATAAAGCTTAAAGTTTTTAATGATTTGCTAAGTTTGGCAGATTTGACCAAATAGTGTATCTACGAGATGACACGGTTATAAATCATTTATGTGAGTGTGAAATGTAAGCCACTTCAAAGAGAATTTTATGTCAAAAGCCTATTATCTATACACTCATGAAATTAGGAGGTGTTCATGGTTGAAACGAACACAACCGTAAGAACCATAAACGGTAAAGGGTTAATTGTGTGACATATGGTTGTATAGGTATACACCAAATCTCGACGGTTCAAAGATATCGCATCTATCGATTGACCGAGTATATCCGACATATGTTCACTACGGAAAGTCCAAAGGGAAACCTACTTATCCAGATGCAATTGATCCTTGCTTGTAAAGTACACACTCGCTCATGCATTCCTTATGTTATAACCATTCCCCATTCATGTGGGGGATTGTTGGGTATGTAGCAAGAGTTAATGGGAAATGGAGGGAAGATGAAAAGAGAGAAACTTGAAAACTCCTCTTATGCTTTAGTGAAAAGGCATTTCTCCCACATCGGTGGTGGAAAGAAAAATAGAAGAGTTTAAATATAGAAACACTCCTATTAATTGTTAAAAGAGTTGGAAAGAGGGACCCCCCTCGCACCGTCGTCGTCGTCGCTCGCTCGGCTCAACTTTGGCTTTGGCTTTGGAAAATGATCGATTGAGAGATTATTTTTGGATAAAGTTTGTTTTAATTATTTAGTTAATTAATTAATTAATTAAATGGCCAAAACGTTTTAAATTAATTCGTTAATTAACCGAAACGTTTCAATTATTCAGTTAATTGACCGACCCGACTCGGATCCGCGCGCGACCCGTTTTATTTAAATTCTTTCCCGTTTTATTTGAATTTCCCGCCGTTGAAAGTGATTGTTCTGAAAGGTCTGTTGTTGAGTGGTTCACTGATACCAGAGTTTTGGGTATCAATACGCTGGTGATTGAGATAATTCTATCCTGGGAGGACATATTCCAAATCAAATCTCGGATACTAGAGGGGAATAATTTCCTTAAGGGGACATTGTGCATTCAGTATGCTTGATCTTTTTCGTTCTGTCTTTTTCCAAATTCTGGTATGTTTTACAGATTTTAGTTGTTCTGAATTAATTTATGTTCTTCTGTTCTTACTGGTTCATTTAAACTTTGGTTACTTCTTGTTTCTGCAAAGTTTATTGAAATCAGTAATTCTATTTTAAACACAGATTGACAACAATTTGGATACAAACTTGACTATAGAATTTGTAATTTCTATGATAACAAGACTGTTTTACAAGAAATTAAGAACCTACCACATTAATTTTATTTTTGTGTAGTACTGTCTGTATGCTTTGTTCTTGGACGGGCAAAATGGGCCTTTGCCCATGTGTATTGTTGCTTTTCTCTTAATAAAAACCCACATTTGAATTTAAAAAAAAAAATGCAAATTAAAATTATGCCGAAGCTTCTACTTTCTGTTGGCTTGCAATGTACGTCAGGTAGATATTCCACACATAAGAAAATGTGTTGACCACAAGCAGCTGTCAAAACAATATAGTTATTTTCTCAGAAAGACATACGTACATATTATCTAGAAAAGAGTTTAAATTATATATGTACGCGCACGAACCTGTAAATGAACAGGGACAAATTTGAATATGATAAAATCACATATAGGCCAGTACATAAGACCATTAACAGCAGTAGGAACCAAGTCACGTTTCAATCTTGCCACAATTTCTGAACTACTTTCACCTATAATCATGTAGCAAAATCAAAATTCAACATATACTTCAAAGTCAAATTTTTCATTCAATACATATTTAGCTGCAATTAAACTATTGTCGTTAATTAATTAGTATATACCTTGTGCTGCAGCGTTGATTGAGAAGAATATAGCATTCATGGTAGGTCCATATAGGATCTGTCCTAATGCTATCTTTTTCAATGTTGAAACGACGTCACGCTTTGGAAGGAATATTGAGAGTGAGTTGTACCAGACATGAGGTGAAGGCCCTAAAATTACCAGTGCAAAACCAGCTACCTTCATTGTTCGTATTAGATCATACTGCCCTGAGAATGAACCAGCTACAATTGTCTGTCGAGGGTGAAAAAAAAACATATAGTATAAGATATTGACAAGTATTTCTACTAGTAGAACAGAGTTGAGAAGAATTTTTTGGACCAACAAAATGATCACTTCGGCGTATAAATATCTATTCATGTTTGTGGATTATATTTAATTCGCGACCTTCTAACTTAATCAGCATTCACAATGCAGTCCTAGGAGCTTTAAGAGTTTTGGTTAGGGGGAGAATTTGTGAGACACAAGTAATGCGTTATCACTTGTGTGAACCTCTCAGGTATTCCGAGTGAATTGATTGAGGTTATTTCTCTCTATATTTTGTACTCTCATATTTACATAGTGGATTGCTCATCTCCTTTGTGAACGTAGGTCGATTGACTGAACCACGTTAAATCATGGTGTCTTATGGTATATTTCTCGTTTGTCTTCTTACTCATGGTCTTTTGAGGTTTGCTTTGCTAGCTTCCGCATGACACCTAATCAATTTTCGATCCTAACAATAATAACGCGTAGAAGAGTTGTATGTACCTGTGCAGTCAAATCAGCAGCAGTGACAATAAGAGTACAAGTGATTGTCTTGGTGAGAATGGGACGAGAGTCAAGCATTTGTAAATACCACCCAATGAATCCAACTTTGTTGCCGCAAGCACCTCCAACAGATGATGAGAAATGCCTACATTTTGACAACTCCCTGCTAGTCTTACTAATTTGAGTATACATCATTTTGGAATGTTGAAGTTTGTGACATGATATAGGATATTTATGGGCTAATTGGAAGCTATTTTTGAGGAATGAAACAAACATCTCTGTCTTTTTAAAAAATTGGTTTGAAAGTGAAAGAGAGAGGTCTTCAAACAAACTCTTATGTTGGCTTTATATATGACATGATGAAAAAAAGTTGGTCCCAATTAGTGAAGTAGGGGACTATAGGGGCAGCTGCATGCCTAATTTCTTGTGGAAAGTTTGGCTGCCTATAATTTCTATCTTATAAAAGATATATATTATACTATATACTAGTTGGTTCAATATATTTTAAAGGATTAAATGTGCTAAGTTTTTATTACAATTGACACGAACACTCTTGTACAGATGGCTATTACATAATATTTCATAATGTATTATATTGTGTTGTATTATATTGTGTTGTATTATATTGTACTACATTGCTTTAATGAATATAACGTTTGGATAAATTGTATCAATCTTTGTCGTTACATAATATCACACATCAACAATTTAAGTGATAAACCTACAAGAAAAGTAAGGTATACGAGATACAGTTACTATGAAAAAGTAGGGTAAATGATAAAATAAAATTATTAAATAATAAGTAAAGATAAAATGAGAAGAAAATATCAAGAAAACGAAATGATCATACCAAACAAGTCGTTACACAAAATGAAACTTTTCGTCGTTATCTAATAATAAATTTAATTATACGATACAATAAAATTTAAGTAATAATCAAAATAAACATTGTATGAAAACTAACAATAAAATACAATACAACGGGTATCGAACTATCAGCCATCCAAACAAGGTAAAATTATCCCTCGAATAGTTGACCTTGTAGTAGTATTTTAGTATTAGTTATTATATATATGATGCTAGATACTGTGGTTTTCAAAGTAAACTCATTTCCACTTTAATTATCTCCATTTTGTAAAGAACAAAAAAAATAATTAGTAATATAAGGGATGGGTAAAACTATAAGATTTCCATACATTTAGTTAATTACATATATGAACATAGTGTGATTTAGATTTTGACTCAATTACCTTACCTATATTCTTGAGAATGTTACAATTAGCTTGCGGTCACAATCACGTATTAAAGTTTCACCTAAAATTTAATTCTGGAATGGATCTTTTGAATATTAAGTAGTGTAAAAACTTGTTCATGAAGTTTCAAACTCAATGAATTACTTATGAAATTCAATTTTTTATCAGTTCAAACTCTAGAAATAATTCATCAAGCTCAGACTATTAAAATCTATGTGATTGTGTGAACTTGGTGGAGTTTCAAACTCCAACAAACATTCAAATCGTTATTAATTTAAATTCAAAAGTAGCCACAAATTAGCTATTAAATTATAATTTTGTCTCCAAAATAAAAAAAAATTAATACCTAATATAACCATCGATTAGCGACGAAAATATAAATCTGTCACTTATGAGTGAATAATTTATCAAAAGATACAAAATATCGAGAGGAGCTCGTATCTAAAATTTTAGACTATTTAGAGGTGATTTGAGTTGATCAAAGATTGAACAACTTCATGTTTAGCCATGAAGGTTTCTTCAAAGCTCGATTTTAAAATTTGACATGCTGCAAATATGAATGTTTTGGCTTAATAATATATCAAAAGACTCGAAACATAAGGAGAAGCTTAGCTTCTTCAAGACTCTATTTTAAAATTCAATATATCGCTAAAATGAATCATTTCGAGTAAATATTACATCAAAAAACTCAAAACGTTGATAGAAGCTAATATCTAAAATTTGGGGCTATTTAGAGGAATTTGAATTGATGAGGATTGAAAACACAAAATCAGCTTACAGTGTATATATATATATATATATATATATCATTACCTTACTTATCCATACGATCATTTTCATTACGAGTTACCTAAGAATCCGTATATTGAAAGTTACATTCCATCTATAGCCCAACCAATACAATATTCATTTCTAGATTGTTAATCTCTAAAAAAAAAATCGTCAAACTTGATTGGTGAAAGCTAACGTTGAATTAATGTTGGTTCACTTTGTAAAAATTTCATATGGAGTCTGAATTTTTATTTTTATTTTCAATTCTAAAATTTCGTTTTCTATTTAATATTTTTTGAACTATTAAATTGACAGAAGTCATTAAAAAAGAAGAAGAGGAGATGGCATGTTTTTTTTTTCTCAATAATGAAAAAATAAACATGAATTGTGTTTGAGGTAACTGTTGGAACACAGTAATATTGTATAAAAATAAACAAATTTTATCTTATTGTCCTAATATTTTGTTTTGAGGCAATTGTTGGAACACATATGCATAACGATAGTGGCGAAGCCAAATTTTTATTAAGAGTGTCCAAAAATATAATGGTGTGTGGCTGTCAACATAAAATAAAAAAATATTGTACTATTTAGGGTTCCAACTCGGAACTTCTTCATTCAAATGAACACTCATTATCACTGAGCCAAAGGCATAAATTTTGTCAAGGGTGTCCAACTTTAAATATATATATCCTTTAAATATAGAATTTGACATATATATACAACGTAAATTTCGTCTGACTCCAATTCTGCAGTGATCCCATATTTTAATCGCGGACTCTTTCAATATTTGAATGGATAAATATTGTGAAAAAAACTCATTATTTTTCTAGGTTAGAAGGAACCATATAGATATAGGAAAAAATTTCATATCCAAAAACTAGACAAAATGAATTTCGTTTCTTCTCTATCAAAATACAAGATATTGAGTCCTAATATGGGCACATCACAGACCACATAATAATTACTGATGCTCCATATTATGAAAATAATTAAAAATCTTATTTGAATTAGTCTTATCATAATAAATTACAAATCATTCTACTAAAAAATCTTAATTTCACTCCTCCATTTAGGCATTTATATTTAAAAATTCTCCATTAAACACGTATGTCATTCCTCATGTTAAGATTACAGATAATAATAATCAATAAATTAAATTATTCACGAATTTAATTCAAAGATTATTTTTCTTTAGTGCACTACTTCCCTTATTTCATGTGTTAGATTTATAAATCC
This sequence comes from Solanum chiquidenum, assembly GCA_029582725.1. Classification (NCBI taxonomy): domain Eukaryota; kingdom Viridiplantae; phylum Streptophyta; class Magnoliopsida; order Solanales; family Solanaceae; genus Solanum; species Solanum chiquidenum. The sequence goes on from JAJOOS010002510.1 coordinate 32,422, forward strand.
ACTTGCAAGATTTGACACGATGAAATCTTATTCTCAAAAAGGTGTATCATCAATCTTTATATCGAGAAAAGAATTTCATCAACTAACATATTATTTCACCAATATATGTTATTATTATTCAACCTACCAAACATATTGATCAATCTCAGGATCTCACCTTTTTAAAAATGGAGAAGGGCCTAAAATGTCCCTCAACTATTTGAAATAGTACCAAACAACCCTTCATCCACCTTTCGATCCCAAATACTGCTGATTGGTACAAATATGAACCCTTTTCTAATAAATAATAAATACCAAGAAATCGATTGTCATTTCATGATAAAAGTTTTTTTTTGTGATTGTTTGTCCAAGTATATTTTTGACCGCTGATGCTTAGGTCAATCATGCCCATCTAGGCATCTTATAAAAGAGGAGTTTTTACCGTTATTTATGGGTTTCTCCCTAGTTTCTCCGAAACGTTAATAATTTCATTGAAATCTCCACTAACTAACCAAGAGCCCTTAATTTCTTTAGCAACATTTTTCAAATTTTCCTAGAGAGTTTTCCTAAGCATGTAACTATTATTTACATATATAATAGAAAACACCCATTTAGGAGATGATGACATTACCTCAATAATCATGTGTATTTCCTGTTCAAGATGAGCATAAATGATTCAATTGTGTCACGTCTCGAGCCTAAATCCTGGACATGACCCACACTCGAGGATCATTTATGGTCCCCAAGCGAATTCTTGGCCTGACTGACTACTTAGCGTAAGACTTAACTCAAGAAATAAGGAGATTTAAGTGCAGAGTTTAACTCATATATCTCAAATAGACTCAAGTCAAATGTCTGAAAGTACTCAATATTATAAATATAATAGTTTACAAAACATCTCGAAATAAAAAGGGAAATACTAAGAGACTCCTCAACTCTAACTATCTATGAAGCCTTTAATACTAGGATAGATGTCGAGACAAGAACCACGACAATTCAACAATAACTCAAAAATAAATGTGAAATTCTTCAAAATGCAAGGAGACTCACCAAAGCTATCTAAAGTGCAAAGTCATCTCAACGAAATGTTTGTTGATGATCCTGAAAACCTATATTAGCATCATAGAAAGATGCAGGACGAATGACATCAATACGTTGAATGTAGGAGTATGTAATATTGCCGAAGTGAAATAACTGAAAGAAAGGACTGCAATAGATAAATATATACTCAAATTGAATGTAACGAAATAATTGAGTTAAATCATTTAAAGCTTTACAAAATACTTACTCGTCTTTGAACTCAACATAATAAGTGATATATTAAAATACAATTTAACTCTATTGGGAGATTCTCTAACCGACAACCATCACTATGAGCTACGTGATACAACGTCTTGTCCATGCTGCCAGAACTGTCATATACTATGTCGGGTTACAGAACCTCTCAACTAAGTGGATCCACTAAGCTATAAGGATTCATCTAAAAAGTATGATGTTGTACCCATGTTGGAAAGACATGGTTTATGATGATTTTGAGTTGCCTGAACTCATCCCCATATCGGTATTCAATACTACTCTCAATAATATATATACTCATGCTCAAATGAATAAAACATATTGTTTCGCTGGTTTGAGATAATTGCTCAACCTATACTCTTAAAAGAGGTAACTACTCTGAAATATATCTGAACACATAAACTCATTTAGAGATCAAAGTTTTTCTTTTCTCACTTTAAAAATGATATCTTTGGGAAATACTTAGTTTTCTTATGCTCTCTCTCAAAATATCTCTTCAAACTTTACTCAAAACTCTTCTTTACTTTTCTCAGAAATCAATATAAGACAATGATTGGTTAAAAGGATTTCTCAATAAATAATTCAATAACAGACATGAAAAATCAATTAAAGAATCTCAATACATGACATACAACAACTCAACAATTAGGAATAGAAATTTAGAATTCAATAATACTACGCATCTCAAGAATGCTTGAAATCAAGAATAAAAAACCTAGATTACTCATTCTATGGATTTTGACATATGTAGGGTGTGAGGATGAAGTCCAACACTATGATAGTCTTACATACCCAGGATGAACAAAGTTCTTGGCGAAGATGATGGAAACTTGAATAACGCTTGAAACTCTAGCTTTTCTCCTCTTGAATCATTGCTCTAAGTCTTTGAAGTGTTAAAGAACGTAAAAATATATTTTAACACTGATTAGACCCTTACTTAGGTGAAAAAAAGGTTAGGATTTAGGCTTAGAATAGATGGGGAAAGTCTGAAATACCCTTAATTAATCAGAAAATGCAAAACCCCAGTCGCGCCTGATAGAGGGTCTGACGGCCCGTCACCAGTATGACTGCCCATTACCTGTCATCGTCAAAAACACCTGGAACACTTTTCAGGTGTGATGGCCCGTCGCAGGTTTGATGGCCCATCATGGCTGCCGTCAGTTTTCTCTGATATGATAGTCTTTGGTAACACGGACATAACTTTTTACTCCAAACTCTAAATAAGGCAAACTTGGTAATGTTAGAAAGAGGATTCAAAGACCTTCAATTTGATAGGTCATGGGCCATCTAATTTATCATGATATGGGAGATATGATCGTTTGAAATTGACCTAAGTAGAATCTTATGTCAAAACTTAATAAGTAAGGAAGCTTTCAACTCAACTTTGTGCTAGGGGTTCTTGTAACTTTAATTCATATCCAAATTCATTTCAACACTAAAGAATTGATCTTTACACATATAAGCAATTTAAGAATCACCCGATACGACTTTACATGAAAATAAAGAATGGTTCGGGCCTTAGCTTACAATTTTTTGTGCTGTTACAAATTGTTACTTCCATATTCCTCCAGAGAAGTGTGATTCCTCCTAAATATCCAACCGTTGGGACTTGTATTACATCAGTGTAGTCCAAAGCTTGAAGAATCTTGTTATGATCTTCCATCCTGGTTTCTGTGAGCGCGAGGGTGAAAGGGTTATTTATTTTATTAAAGCACGCAAGTTGCTCATTAAATTTACATTGTGTGCACCTCTACAATTCCAAAGGAGTATCTTTATTGACGGTTCTTCCTGCATGCTCGAGCGCCCTCCTGGTGATAGTGTTATGTCCTGGTTTATCATTGTTTGCTTGTTGATCATATCTCCTATTGTTTCCTCATGTTTGTCCTTTGACGATGGTATAATCAACATCACGTATTTCATGTCGTTGTTCAATTTGTGGTAGCATGTGTTTATAGAAGTCTTCTTCATTTGTTGAGAAATTTTATTATGAATTTCCTTTTAGTGTTTTTGTACATATCCGATGTTAGAGGCTACCCCAAATAAAGAGTTTGAGTTAGGGGATCTAGAATATTTAGTGCATCTTCCCTCATTAATTGTGTGACTTGAAGTTGCGTAGGGGATGATGATTCCCCCTCCAGCATTTGTGGTCCTACATGATCATTCATGTATTTGTTCTCCTCGTATCCCGTAATCTCCTCATTTGTTAGGTCATGTTGTTGCATGTCCAGTATTTATTGTAAGGACAAGTTAACGAAGTTGTTGAGTTGGAGTATAAGCGAGAAATGTTGCATACTCAAGTTGGGGAGAACTGATGGGTTATTGAGCATAAGGTAAAACTCTAGTGTGGTTAGTTCTTGGGTTAGTTTGAGTTGATTAGAGGCTAGCCTTATAAGATTGTTGGTTAACATATCTTCTATTAAGGTCAACAATAGGGTGGAAGACTCTGGATTTGTGGTAGGTTAAGTAACCCCTCCAGAGTTGCATAAGGTGAAACATAAACTGCATGTGGAAATGTTACTAATAAGTGGGGATTTTGGGTTGAGTACATCTAGTCGAATGAAGTGTATAGGTTTGTGAGGTTCTGAAGAGTTGGATTCTTTGAGATGAAGGGAGGCATTCCGGGTGGTTGTATGTTTTTGAATCTGTGGAATGGCTGGTGGAGGTGATGAGGCAATGATGGAGGTTGATGGTTGGTGTTGTTTGTTAGTGAGTGGTAGGGATGTAAGTTGTTGTTGTTCATTGGTAGTCGTAAGTTTTGTCGCTAAGGAGAGTTGTGTTGGTGACGGTGGAGAAGGTGATAGTTGAATTGAGACATTGCTATTTGGAGTTTGGATATAGTTTTTGTTTAGTGTCATTTTTATATTAAAGCTTACATTATTGTTGTCCTAGATTGAACTATAGGAATTTCTGTCCTTTTTCCTATTTGGGGGACATGTATGGCTAATAATTGATTGGGATGATTGAATATTGAATTTGTAGTTGCGTATTGTTTGCTTGAAATGGTTTTTGTATCAATGCAGAGGTTATGTACGTTTTCATTTAGTTCAAATTGGATGTGAGTTTTGGAATTTGGTTTGGAATTAGTGGAGGGGGTTTGCTTTTATTGGTGTATACTGTTTTCTCCAAGATCCATGGAATTTGTTAGGTGGATATTATTTGGTGAGTTTGTCGTGTTGGTGATACTAGTAGATTTGCAGGGTATGGTGATGTAATTTTCAGGAATGTTTTGAATTATTTTATTTAGTATTGTGTGGCTACTCTTCTTCACATATTTAGGCTTTGATCGTTCACTGAAAACTTGAAAACTATATTCTTCACGTGGCTTTTATTTATATCATCCGCTGATGTGTTCATACTATTTTCACTTGCTGGTAGAATGCAATATGTGGGGTCAATTTCAATTATTTTTTTTGTTTTCGTTTGGAATTTGCTGCTTTTGAAAGTCGTGGGTATTGTTGGTGTTGTTGTTGGGATTTTTTTCTCTAGTGTATTCAAATAGCATGTTGTTTTTGTTGGTTGTTTGGTTGATTTTTTCATACATATTTTTTTGAAGGTTAGTTTTTTTTACTTTTTGGATATACCACTGGTTAGGATGAAGCGTTAGTAGATATAACAAGTGTGCCGAGGATGCGGCTAGAATATAGTAGGTCTGGATGCCTAGCATGAAAGTGGTGTCCAGCTGTTACTGTTTTTTGGTTGTTTATGAGTATTGTTTTGAGGGATTTTGGTTTCACCAGTGTTACTAAATGTCCAAGTCTTCCACAATGGATACATAGTGGAGTAGATGGCTAATAGTGTATTTTTTGGAGGTGCGTGCCTATTAGGATGTTCATTGGTAGTGTTACTGAGAGAGGGGCGAGGATACACAATCTAGTGTATCTTCGTCTAGTAGTATTCATGGTAACGATATCAGTTTAAGGATGATTGCTATTTAATTTTCTATTTGTTTCAAAAAATTTCTAGGTCGCAGAATTCAGTTGGTAGGTCAGGTAGTCTACCTTACCTATATTGTTGCATCACTAGGGGGAAAAAGCAGGCCAAGTAGGCTTAGAAGAAAAGAAACTGGTAAAAAAATTTTAAAAAATGAAAAGCTAAATAGATTTTGACTATTGCCATGACATGTTGTAAATGTAATGCTAGAGGCCACAACAGGAGAGGGTATCCACAAAGTGTTGAGTTTTCAGCAAGGAAAGAACCATCAAATTTAGGTACGGTAAAAGGCAAAACTTCAGATTCAGGTACTGGAAGAGGTAAACCAAAAATAATGTCTCAACTTTGATTGGCATGTAATAGAGATCTCATATATAATAATTTCAAAATAGTGGACAAGATCCAAAAAAAAAAAAATAATAAAAAAAAATAAAAATATATATATATATATAAGAGAGGAAGTGAAGGGGGAGGCACGGTGGGGGAGTGTAATGAGTAGAGGACTAATCTTTTTATTTTTAATTTACTATGGAATTCAAAATTAGGTCAATCATATGAGCTCATATATTAAGTAATTTCAAATTATTTTTATAGAACATTGCCTTAAATGCCCTTAATCTATGGGATTTGATACAATATTTTCCTCCATTCACCTTATGAGTGTGAACCGTTAGACATAAGAGTATTTTTTTTAACCAGAAGATTGACATCAAGAGTATCAGGGAGTTCAAAGGTGGATGAGACCAATTCAAATAGATGAGGTTCATTTTAGGTCCTTCTCCGTTTAAAAATCAAAATGATAATTAATATATACAACTCATAACAATTATATCAGGATTGAGAATATAGACACTTCATTTTAAATAAACTTGGTGGACCAGTCTAATCCAACTCATGGTTTCAGATGGGTTGAGTTAATATTTCTATCCCATTTAAAAGGAAAAATCACCCCACATATATATTTAAGAAACAATATTATGGTTTTTAAATCTATTTTTTAAATATTACTACTTATAACATTTTAATTGCGAGTTATAACATATCATTTTTTATGAAAAAAATAATTAATTCAATTTTATTAAATAATTAATCTTTTTATAATAATATTTTATAATTTAATTAATAGGTTATATAAATAAAATTAAAATAGAGAATCAATCATAATTATCTAATACACATTTTTAGGGATTTTTTACTTTTCAAATACACTTTTTTTACTACCACAAGTCAACTATCCACCCCCACCACATTTCTGTCCAATTCTCACGCTATCACCCCCACCCTTCCCCCACGTTCAAACTGTAAGATTTCCTCTCTCACCATATTCATCTTCTTCTTCACTATTCAACCGTAAATCTCTCTTATCATATTCTTTTTTGTTCACTCAAAAGAGAATCAAATATTCATCAAAGTACTAAGAAACTAATAAACATGTCGAAGAACACTCATAGAAAGAACCACATATTAGTAGAAGCGAGTTTTAATGTTGATTTTAAAGCTCCAACTTTTAATCTATTGTCTCAAAGTTCACCGTCGATCAACAAGAATGCAAATCCGGCGAACAGGCGTGTTACCCCTCAGAAGAAGTAACAAAGCCCAGAAAAGGAGAAGAAAAGAGAAGCAAAGAAAATTGCAACTCCTCCTCCAAATCAGAATGGACAAAAGTGAAAAGGATATGGGCCAGTCAACAAATCCTCCAAAAGAAGAGTAACAATGGACAATGATTCGAAAATCCTGAAGTCAAAAAAGGGCAAAAAAATTGTGAGAGTAAAATTTTTATTTAAATTATTTTCTCAATTATTCTATTTTCATTTCATTCATTTTTTAAAACTATTACCAAAACAAAGTGCAACAATGTGTATAAAATTTATATGAAATTTGTATTATATTGTTCATCTTATGTTTTAAATTAATATCCAATCATCTGAATGAATATATGTTTGGCATGAAATTGCTATGATTTATACATCTATATGTATATGCCTTATCATGAAATTGATATAATAGAGTGGCATTATGGAAGAAGCAAGAATGATGATGGCACATTTAGTGAGTGTGAAGTAACTAAAACTGTTTCTAGCAAATTTGGTCGCATAGCAAAATAACATGTTCCGGATACTACCTGTAACACCCCGACTTTTCAAAACGTATAAATTGACTCGTATCTTTGTGAAAATACCAGGAGGGTGGGTAATAAATTAAGAATGATGAGTTATGTGATATTTTAAGTGTTCAAGTGTTGTATCTCAAGTTTTGAAGTTAGGTAAGTGGCAAAATAAAAGTTGGCGAAAGTTACCGTAAATTCCTTTCTAAAGATTTGTCTGAAATTTGGGTAAAATGTCTCTGACGTTTTCTCCCAATATATTAAGATTTATGGTGCCCACGACCTATGAAATCGAAGGTCTACGAGTCTAGTTTCCAACGCATCAACCCATTTGTTCATACGACTTCAGAATGTAGAGATATTCACATTTTTGCAAGACTGCGCAAGCATGCAGGTGAGGTGGGTCACCTAGGTCGGTGGAACTTTATATATATCATATTTTTCGACTCTTCTTCACTTTTACTTCATTTAACTTAGTGAAGAACCAGAAAACTCACAAAACCTACAAAACCCACTTCTAGAACAAGCCAAGTTACTAATTTTTGTGACTTAAGTCCTTGACAAAAGTTGTTCTACGCGTTGAGCTCGTCAACATGGTATAATTTGTTTTATCAACTTCCTAGCATATCGTACTTTGGTGTGTGGACAGTAGGGGTTTGGAAATATTTAAAAGTTTTGAGGTGTATTACAAACTTATAATCAAGGTAAGACCCTTCTTTCATGGACTCTAGCTTTTATAAGCAGCAAATAGCAATTTGCGACGGAAATACATATCTTTTATCATATTTGTCATGGAAATACTACCTTGTTGTAGTATCGAGGGGGTTATAAGTAAAAGTCGTTAGGCCACGTGAATTCAGTGAAAAAGGTATGTTAAGTCTATTCTCTTCTTACGACATGTTTCCTTAAAGCTTAGGAGCAATGTAATAGAGTTGTTATCGTTGTTACACTTGTAGCCATTATTGTTGATAGTTGGCTGCTCGAAGGGATATAATCCTCTCTTATCGGGATTCTTTTTCAGTAGTAGCATCCCTATGTTGGACATGACTTAGAGGCTATTTTTATAGGTTGCCTATAACTAAATTGCTCGCTTTTAACTGTTGGATTGCTATTGTTGCCCTTTGGGATATTGTGGTTAGCTGCAAGAATGTGATCTATTCCTAGAAGGGCTATGTTCTGTCGACATGGCTATATTGACGCCTAGAAGGTCTATGAGTTGCCTACAGGGCAATATTGACGCCTAGAAGGGCTATGAGTTGCCTACGGGACCATGTTGTTGCCTAAGAGGGATATGAGTTGCCTATATGTTATATTGATGCCTAAGAGAGCTATGTGCTGCCTACGGGGCTATACAATTGCCTAAGAGGGCTATGTGAATGCCTACAGGGCTAGGGGACTACTGATAGGGGTATATGGACTGATTGGCACCTTCTGGGCTTATGGGGGCCTAGGTAGGTGGTCTTGTGTGTTGTTTGTACCTGCCGAGCCTATGGGGGCTTGGTTAGGTTGTTGTTTTGTTATTTTTGATAAGTTTAGATTTAGGAGCAGGTCAGTATGCTTATCTTATTCTTGACTTATTTACCAGATTACTCCAGTATATTATGATATTTGCTCATAGTCTATTGTCTTTCATACTCTGTACATTATTTTGTACTGACGCCCCATTGCTTGGGAGCGCTACATTCATGCATGTAGGTCCTGTTAGACGACCCAGTAGACCTCCTCAGCAATAGGATTGACTTTTATCCATTTGGCTAGCCCCTTTCCTTCAAAGCTACCAGAGTTGGGAGGTTTGTTAGCTTTTGTTGTATATATTTTCATGGGTAGGATGGGGCCCTGTCCCGCCAATCTTTACTACTCTTAGAGGCTCGCAGACTAGTGTGGGGTTTATAGCTACGTTATGGCCATGTTGGCCTAGTTTGTTGGTTTGTTGCAGCTTGTTAGTTGTGTGTTGCATTGTCTTGATATACCTGCTTTTAGTTTTGTTATAGATATCATGGTGGCCTCGACGACCCAATCAGGACTTATGTGCTAGTTGACTATTTCTTTATATGAACTCTTGGGAGTAGCTATTTTTTTTATGGATTGTTTATAGGGGCTTTGCCGGCCAAGGGATTAATTTTAAGCCGAGATGTACTTATTTGTTTTCTTGACTGCGTGTGGCTGTCATGCGCTAGTAGGAAATGGTTCAGCAGGGTCGGCTTGAGCCTGAGTTTTGGCATTAGGAGCCAGTTGTGCCCCTTGAATGTGGGGGTGACAAACTTGGTATCAGAACAACGTCGTATCCTAGGGAGTCTACAAGCCGTGTCTTGTAGAGTCTTGTTTATAAATGTGTTGTGCACCACATTCGATAAACAAGTAGCTACCAGATATGTTAGAATGACTATCCTTCTTTTGCTCACCTCGTGCTATAGAACAGTGTCTTAAGGGTTGAGGTTTATGCCTTATAATTGATATTTGTATACAGATAGAGATGGTTGACACCAGACAGACCACAACTTGCCAGGGACTAGATACAACTGCAGGCGAGGGTACTGGCAAGGTATCACAGGTAGAGGCAACCCATTGTGAGACCCAGGGGGAGACATCTTCTCATACCCCTATAGCTTCTCCACCGCTTCAGGAGCCTCTGAGGGCTACAGGACCTCTGGCTCCACCAGCAATACCACCTCTAGTTCCTCCTGTTCCATCTGACCAGGATTTCAAGAGTGCAGTATGTATGTTAGCACAGTTAGTAGCTGCACAGCGCCAGCCAGTTACGCTAGATGTTGCCGAACCTTCTGAAGGACCCGAAAGTTCAAGAGTTTGTGAATTTCTTGCCTTGAATCCTCCACAGTTTATAGGTAAAGATCGTAGAGAGGACCCTCAACACTTTGTTGACCAGCTCCATAGGATCTTCAGAGTCATGCATGCCTCAGCGACTGAGTCACTTGAGTCAGTAGCATTTTGATTGTGTGATGTTGCAGTATTATGGTATAAAAGTTGGGAGAGATCTAGAGGAAAAGATACATCTCTACGCACTTGGGATAGCTTTACAGAAGCTTTCATAGATCAATAATTGCTTTGAGAGATTAGGGATGGCCGGGTGGACCAGTTTCTGAACCTCCGACATGGTGGCATGAGTGTCCAAGAGTACGGGTTGAGATTTGATTCATTGGCTAGATATGCACCAGCATTTGTTGATACGATGCATGATAGGGTGCGTAGATTTGTGGGAGGGCTTGACTCAGACTATTTCGAGGGTTGTTCTACCGCTGCGCTAAAAGATAATATGGATATCTCGAGGATTCAGGCCTTTGCACAGGGCATAGAGGATCGCCAACATCTACAGTATACAAGTGAGAGGATTGAGAGAGAGAGACAGAAGAGGGCTAAGCCCGCTCGTTCACCGAAAGATTTTTAGGGAGGTCCCAAACCTCGATATTCTATTAGGCCACCTAGACCTCCACCACAGCAGTTCCAGGGTAGTAAATTTGATCGTCAGGGACAGTTAGGCCTAGGAGAGGGTTCACGAGCATCAGGCTCACAACAATAGAGGGGTTCAGACCAGGCTAGGACAACCCCACCACGTTACGCTACTTGCAGTAGGATACATTTCGAGAGGCGCAGACAGGGTTCCATAGGTTGTTATTCTTGTGGATAGGAGGGGCATGGGTGGAGAAACTGCCCAACCATAGGTCAGGGTGGTATAGATCAGTCGACCAGGTCAGCAGTAGGTTCATCCTCATTCGCACAGTCTACAGGGTGTGGACCCCAGATTTCAGCACGTAGAGGTAGAGGCGGAGGCAGAGAGGGAACATCTAGTTCTGGTAGTGGATAGAACCGTACATATTCATTAACCGGACGACAGGACTCAGAGTCATCACCAGATGTTGTGATAGGTACATTAATTGTTTGCTCCTATTGTGTTTATGCTTTAATAGATCCTGGATTTACTCTATCTTATGTTACTCCATTTATAGAGGGAAAGTTATGTATAGTAGCAGAGTCATTAGATCGACCCTTTATTGTATCTACACCAGTTGGTGAGTCTATTATTGCAATGAGAGTTTATCGAGGTTGCACGATAGAAATTATCGACCGTCAGACCTCTGTAGACCTCGTAGAATTAGAGATGGTTAATTTTGACGTCATTATGGGTATGGGCTGGTTAGCACCTTGTTATGCTAATGTTGAGTGTCGGACGAAGATTGCTAGATTCCACTTTCCAGGAGAGGCAGTTCTGGAATGGAAAGGCGATACAGCAACGCCGAAAGGTAGGTTTATTTCCTATCTTAAGGCGAGGAGGATGATTACTAAGGGTTGTATTTATCATCTTGTTCGCGTACATAATATAGATGCAGAACCACCAACTCTTCAGTCTATTTCGTTAGTTAATGAGTTTCTAGATGTATTTCAAGATGAACTTCCTAGTATCCCTCCAGAACGAGAAATTGATTTTGCTATCGATATGCTACCAGGTACACAACCCATATTTATACCTCCTTATAGAATGGCTCTTGCTGAGCTGAAAGAGTTGAAGGATCAGCTGAAAGATTTGCTTAATAAAGACTTTATCAGGCCTGGTGCTTCACAATGGGGTGCACCAGTATTATTTATAGGAAAAAAGGATGGCTTACTGAGGATGTGTATCGATTATCGACAGCTGAACAAGGCTACTATAAAGAATAGGTATCCCCTTCAAAGGATCAATGACTTGTTTGATCAACTACAAGGTGCTAAGTACTTCTCGAAGATTGATTTGAGATCAGGGTACCATCAGGTACGAGTTCGGGAGAAAGATATTCCAAAGACAGCTTTCAGAACTAGATATGTGAATTTTGAGTTTTTGGTTATGTATTTTGGATTGACTAATGCCCTGGCAGTGTTTATGGACCTGATAAATAGTATATCAGGCCGTATCTAGATACGCTTGTGATTGTATTTATTGATGATATTTTGGTTTATTCGCATTCAAAAGTTGAGCATGCAGATCATTTGCGACCAGTCCTTCAAGTTCTTCGAGAGCAGGAACTTTACGCAAAGTTCTCTAAGTGTGAGTTCTGGTTAAGATCTGTGGCTTTCCTAGGCGAATATTGTATCAGATGCAGGCATTACAGTTGATACACAGAAGATTGAGGCCATAAAGACTTGGCCCAAACCTATGACTCCGACTGAGGTTCGTAGTTTATTAGGGTTAGATGGATACTACAGAAGGTTTGTAGAGGGGTTTTCTTCACTTCCAGCACCATTAACAAAGCTAAGTCAAAAAGCAGTTAAGTTTTAGTGGACTGAAGCTTGCGAGCATAGTTTCCAGGAGCTGAAGCACAGGTTGACATCAACACCAGTTCTAGCATTGCCAGAGGGTTCAGAAGGCTATGCGGTGTACTACGATGCTTCTAGTGTTGGGTTGGGATGTGTTCTGATGCAACATGGTAAGGTTATCGCATATGTTTCAAGGCAGTTGAGGAAGCATGAGAAGAACTATTCGACCCACGATTTAGATTTGGCTGCAGTTGTGCATGCGTTAAAGATCTGGAGACACTATTTGTATGGCGTTCATGTTGACATCTTCACAGATCATAAGAGCCTTCATGATATATTTAGACAGAAGGAGTTAAATCTGCGACATCGTCGATGGCTTGAGTTACTGAAAGACTACGACGTGGATATTTTATATCATCCAGGAAAGGCGAATGTGGTAGCCGATGCCCTCAGTCGAAGATCTACGGGTATTTTATCCCATTTAGGTGTTGAGAAGCAGGAGCTAGCGCGAGAGCTTCATCAGTTAACTAGCTTGGGAGTCAGATTGTTAGAGGTAGACGATAGTGGGGTCACAATTCAGGATACAACCGTATCATCTCTAGCTTTAGAAGTAAAATCACGGCAACAAGAGGATCATATCTTAGAGCATCTTAGAGCCAAGGCTCAGGATCAGCAGTCTTTAGCATTTGATATAACAGAAGATGGAGTCCTCAGATATAGCGGTCGATTGTGTGTTTCGAATGTTGCAGGACTTCGACATCGAATTATGAAAGAGGCACATCATTCCCGTTATTCTATTCACCCTGGTTCGACGAAGATGTACCATGATATTAAGGAGATCTATTGGTGGCATGGGATGTAGAAGGACGTTACTGAGTTTGTGGCTCAGTTTCCTAACTGCCAACAGGTGAAGGTTGAGCACCAAAATCCCGTTGGGCTAGTTCAGGAGATAGTCATTCCTTTGTGAAAGTGGGAAGCAATTAATATGGATTTTATTACGGGGTTACCTCGATCGCGACACAAGTTAATCTTAGTACCGTATTTCGCCCTCAGACAGATGGCCAGGCTGAGCGCACAATTTTGACACTCGAAGATATGTTATGGGCGTGCGCGCTAGACTTCAAGGTAAGTTGGGTTCACCACTTGCCTCTTATTAAGTTCACATACAATAATAGTTATCATTCCAGCATCGGGATGGCACCTTATGAGGCTTTGTATGGGAGAAAATGTAGATCCCCCATTGGATGGTTTAAGGTAGGTGAGTCAGGGTTGATTGGACCCGACTTAGTCCAAGGTGAGTCAGGGTTGATTGGGACCCGACTTAGTCCAACAGACAATGGAGAAAGTTAAGCTCATTCGGGAGAGGTTGCTAACAGCTCAAAGCCAACAAAAGTCATACTCAGATGTGCGACGAAGGGACTTAGAGTTTTGTGTTGATGACTGGGTATTCTTAAAAGTCTCACCTATGAAGGGTGTTATGCGATTTGGCAAAAAGGGAAAGCTTAGTCAAAGATTCATTGGGTCATACCGGATCCTTCAGAAGGTAGGACGAGTGGCTTATGAGTTAGAATTACCTTCGGGGCTAAAATTTGTTCATCCATTTTTTCATGTATCGATGCTACGAAAGTGCGTAGGAGACCCTTCTCGGGTTGTCCTAATTGAGGATGTTCAGATCACAGAGGAGTTGTCCTACGAGGAAACTGCAGTTGCTATTTTAGATCGGCAGGTCCATAAATTGAGGACCAAAGAGGTGGCTTTGGTTAAAGTATTGTGGAGAAACAAGAATAGAGAAGAGGTGACCTGGGAGGCTGATTATGGCATGAGGTCCAAATATCCTCACTTATTTCATACCCCAGGATAATGGCATATCAGTTTATATCAGTGTAGTGAGGTTAGATACCTATCTAAAAAAATTTATATATTGTTGATTACAATTATTGTTGTTGTCGTTGTATTTTTGCTCGCACTGTTATTGCGGAGCTATAGTGCTTAGCTATTTATGTCATCCTGTGAGACGCTTAGGTTAGAATTTCTATATTTCAGGTTCCTGGATAGTCACATTTAAAAAGGATACTCTACCTAAATTTTGGCAAATCCTAAGGATTTAACCGCGTAACTCAGATTTTTCATTCGAGGACGAATATTTTTAAGGGGGGAAGGATGTAACACCCCGACTTTTCAAAACGTATAAATTGACTCGTATCTTTGTGAAAAGACCAGGAGGGTGGATAATAAATTAAGAATGATATGTTATGTGATATTTTAAGTGTTCAAGTGTTGTATCTCAAGTTTTGAAGTTAGGTAAGTGGCAAAATAAAAGTTAATGAAAGTTACCGTAAATTCCTTTATAAAGATTTGTCTGAAATTTGGGTCAAATGTCTCAGACATTTTCTCCCAATCTATTAATAGTTATGGTGCCCACGACCTATGAAATCGAAGGTTTATGAGTCTAGTTTCCAACGCATCAACCCATTTGTTCATACGACTTCAGAATATATAGATATTAACGTTTTTGCAAGACTGCGCAAGCAGGCAGGTGAGGTGGGTCACCTAGGTCGGTGGAACTTTATATATATCATATTTTTCGACTCTTCTTCATTTTTCGTAGTGAAGAACCAGAAAACTCACAAAACCTACAAAACCCACTTCTAGGACAAGCCAAGTTACTAATTTTCGTGACTTAAGTCCTTGACAAAAGTTGTTATACGCGTTGAGCTCGTCAACATGGTATAATTTGTTTTATTGATTTCCTAGCATATCGTACTTTGGTGTGTGGACAACAGGGGTTTGGACATATTTTAAAGTTTTGAGGTGTATTACAAATTTATAATCAAGGTAAGACCCTTCTTTCATCGAATCTATCTTTTATAAGCAGCAAATAGCAATCTGCGATGGAAATACACATTTTTTATCGTATTGTCATGGTATCTTTTATTTTTGTGTGTTGATTATGATCCTACCTTGTTGTAGTATCGAGGGGGTTATGAGTAAAAGTCATTAAACCACGTGAATTCAGCGAAAAAGGTATGTTAAGTCTATTCTCTTCTTACGACATATTTCCTTAAAGCTTAGGAGCAATGTAATAGAGTTGTTATTGTTGTTATACTTGTAGCCATTATTGTTGATTGTTGACTGCTCGAGTGAATATAATCCTCTCTTATCGGGATTCTTTTTCAGTAGTAGCGTCCCTACGTTGGACACGACTTAGAGGCTATTTGTATAGGTTGCCTATAACTAAATTGCTCGCTTTTAACTGTTGGATTGCTATTGTAGCCCTTTGGGATATTGTGGTTAGCTGCAAGAATGTGATCTATTCCTAGAAGGGCTATGTTCTGTCGACATGGCTATATTGACGCCTAGAAGGTCTATGAGTTGCCTACAGGGCAATATTGACGCCTAGAAGGGCTATGAGTTGCCTACGGGACCATGTTGTTGCCTAATAGGGATATGAGTTGCCTATATGTTATATTGATGCCTAAGAGAGCTATGTGCTGCCTACGGGGCTATACAATTGCCTAAGAGGGCTATGTGAATGCCTACAGGGCTAGGGGACTACTGATAGGGGTATATGGACTGATTGGCACCTTCTGGGCTTATGGGGGCCTAGGTAGGTGGTCTTGTGTGTTGTTTGTACCTGCCGAGCCTATGGGGGCTTGGTTAGGTTGTTGTTTTGTTATTTTTGATAAGTTTAGATTTAGGAGCAGGTCAGTATGCTTATCTTATTCTTGACTTATTTACCAGATTACTCCAGTATATTATGATATTTGCTCATAGTCTATTGTCTTTCATACTCTGTACATTATTTTGTACTGACGCCCCATTGCCTGGGAGCGCTACATTCATGCATGCAGGTCCTGACAGAGTTGGGAGGTTTGTTAGCTTTTGTTGTATATATTTTCATGGGTAGGATGGGGCCCTGTCCCGCCAATCTTTACTACTCTTAGAGGCTCACAGACTAGTGTGTGGGGTTTATAATTACGTTATGGCCATGCTGGCCTAGTTTGTTGGTTTGTTGAAGCTTGTTAGTTGTGTGATGCATTGTCTTGATATACCTGCTTTTAGTTTTGTTATAGAGATCATGGTGGCCTCGACAGCCCAATCAGGAATTTTGTGCTAGTTGGCTATTTCTTTATATGAACTCTTGGAAGTAGCTGTTTTTTTTATGGACTGTTTACAGAGGCCTTGCCGGCCAAGGGATTAATTTTAAGTCGAGATATACTTGTTTGTTTTCTTGACTGCGTATGGTTGCCATGCGCTAGTAGCAAATGGTTCAGCAAGGTCGGCTCGAGCCTGAGTTTTGGCATTAGGAGCCAGTTGCACCCCTCGAATTTGGGGCGTGACACTACCAATTTTCCTACACCAAGACCACGAAAATAAAATTTGAAATAGTTGATTGCAGCTTAGACTCTTAATCATTACATGTGGTTTAATTTTTGGATGATATAAATTTCATTTTTGTACAGTTTTTGACAACAATATAATTTGTCATGATTTTCATTGCTAGATTTATTCTTCTCAGTTTCATACCAGTTGGATACCAACTTCATACATTTCTGTAAGTCTTTAGCTTAAATTTTTGAGTTTGATACCAAATGTATACAAATTGGATATCAACATTAGTCAGAGTTATATTAAATTTTTAGTTTTGAAAAATAACTTATAAACATAGTATACAACAATTCTATACAATGTTACACTTAAGTTTTCCAAATCAATATCAATTTGATACAACATTAACTAGTTTTAGATTGACTAATTTTGTTGAAATTTCAATTATATCTTCTTGCTACGATTTTTTGACAACAATATACTAACTTATTTTTTCTATTTTTCAAGTAGGATACCAGTTTGATACCAAATGCATATCAATTGGATATAAGAATAATTAGTTCTAGGTTGACTAATTTGGTTGAAATATCAATATCATCTTGATGTTTCTATTTTTCCAATGGGAAATAAGATGAAAATTAAGTGCACACCAATTAGAAATTACATTAAATAGTTTTTGGGTGGCTTTTTGTATCCAATTGATCTCCAAATTGAAAATTAAGAATGACACCAAATTGGTATTCAATTGGTATCCAATTTGTATAGACTTGGTATCCATATAGGAAGAATAAATCTGACAATGTAAATTACCTCATACACATTGTATACAACAATTTTCACTGGCATACCACTTGTACACCAAATGCACACCAATTGAAAATTACATTAATTCAAATATCAATTACATGCTTTTAAAATCAGCGGGACTTCAGTCGCATACCAAATGGATACCATTTTCATATTTAAATTTGTCTTGATTATTTTGATAATTACCAATTGCATGCCAGCATGTATTAATCAGTTTTTCAATTTATATTTAAAAAATAATGAATACACAAAAACGATTAAGTAGTACACATAATAAATATTCTTAAATTATAATTCATTATCTTAAAAGACAAAATAAATCAAAACATGAGTTTGTCACAATTAAACAATCAAATCAAAATCAAAATAAATTATGACTTTTTTGCTGCAGGGTTATTTGGACATATTTTCATGTTGTGTCCCTCCCGTCGACATGTATTGCACATAACTTTAGACCTCTTAAATTTCACATCAACAAATTCCTTCATCGTTCAAGTTATGGTCTCCCTACAGTTCTTTTTTAACTAGGCGGCAACAATTTATGCTCCAACACATAACTTGTATATCCAGATTTTATATACCTATTTCAAGCAAAAAGTCATCACTGATTTATACAACATTCATAACAAAAAAATACTAAAATTATACCATTTTTAATTAGTAATTGTCATTTATTAAATAATCAGTATACCAAATTTATTCCATTATTACGCTCAAATCCATACAAATATAATGCCAAAAAAAGTTCAATCATACCAGATTCACAAATTTCATACCAATTTTTTGCACACTTTCTATACATATTTCTCACTGATTCATACCAAATTCATACCAAAAGAATATAACAATTATACCATTTCTAACTAGTAATTGTCATTTATTATAAATAAACAGTATTCAAAATCACAATCGTACCAAAAACAATTTCAAATTACATGTCTAACATATCTAGTATACCAATTTCATCAAATTTTATGCAATTTTTTAAACCAGAAACATACCAAAAAATGAAAAGTGTTTCATACCAAAAACTAGCAATGGTATACATTTAAAAAATCCAGTTTTTCAATCAATTACACAAAAAAATTTGGAAAAAAACACTAACCTAAAGGATCCCATCTACCACCGTGTTTTACTAATACTAATAAGAAACCACTCATTACAAGAAAATGGCGATTATTGAACAAAAACAAATTTGAAGTAAACGAGAGTGACGACTAAGAATACTGCTTGAACGAATTAGACGAGAAAGAATATTGAGAAGAGAGAGAAACTGTTGAAATTATTTTAAAAATAAATCTATTTGAAATAACTTTTTTGAGATAAAAAAGGAAAACAAATTTTCTATTTTGTTATGACTCTCCTATTTTTATGCCTTCTTTAATTATCATTAATATTTTCAAATTGTTTGTTACTCAAAGTTTATATTTTTTTCAAACTAATTGAATTTTACTGCTTTTTTAAATAAGTGAAAATGTTACAACATGTAATTGTTTATTGTTATAACTTTTAAAAAATAATGTTATAACTTATAATTATTAATTCTATAAATGTCAACTATAAATTTTTCACCATTTAAAAATATTATTTTTTAGCCCGGTTCGAGTAACCCACAGGCCGGTGGGTCAAGAGCAATGTCGGTTGGTGGGCCAAAAAAAAAAGTAGAATACTAAAAGTAAATAACAAGAGAAATTCAAACTCAAAATCTACTTAAATCACTATAGATAAATATAACAAATTAATATTTTTATTTAGTTAGTTATATTGTTATACCTTAATTTGTTTATTAATATCTCTATTGATTTGAATGATATCATGTCAAAAGTTATTTAGTTTTACATAAACTTTATATCCAAGAACATCATTTTCTTATACGATTGTACCAAGATATTTGTATAGTAACACCATGTAAATTGTAATAGTGCCTTGTTGATATTAGTGCTAATATTTTAAAATTGTAGTTATAACTTTTTACACAAAATCAGAAGACAAACTTTTTTTCACTCTTTTAAATTGTTCTAGAAAAAGGTCTTTTTACCAAAGGAATATACAACAATCCCAAACCAAGCTTAATCGGATAATGCTGAACCAAAAGGGTAACACATTAATGTGTTCCTTAATAACTTTTTTTTAAAAAAAAATAATCATTTTTTGTGCTTGGGAATTTGTGACCTCACAAAAGAATCGATGATCACATAAAAAATGCAGTGCCGATATTAGATTTGAGGGATGGATCAAATCATAATAAAGAAAAATCGATAATTTTTATATCAAGCGAAAAGCCTCTCTATTTATAATCTATAAATTAAATAGATAAATTGAAATCATAAAAAGAGCAAAACAAAGAATAGATTTGTTGTTAAAATAAAAGTGCGGCGATATCACAATTCACATGACATGTTGTAACAATTTCAATATAACAAGAGTGGGTCATGTGCACAAGTTCAGAAAACAAAAGTCTCAAAAATGGAGAGATTCAACCCAAAATATCATAGAGACAAATGTTCTTTTTTTTATTATTAAATGACACACTTAATTTACAAAATTCCAAATTTGGGCCCACAAATATTTTTGTGGCTTGTTGAAGAGTCTTGACTATATACAATGTAAAAAGAAACATTTGGCAATACATAAGATAGAACAATTTCACTAGAGGACAATGGCCATGTGCTTATTTGGTGGCTTGAAGCAATGTATTAGTTCTCAAGATTAATGATTTTGTTCTATCATGTTACTTCAACTGACATAAAGTTAAGAGCATAAATCGACATAGGTCATATATATCTTCATGTTGACCTTTAAATCTTAATAATACATAGAGATAGCTTACATTGGACATAATTCTGTATTTTTATCATGCTATTTTGATATATGCATACAAAATGTATTAAGATTATTAAAAGAATTTCTTTACTTAAAATCTTATCTATCAATATATAGTGATAATTAATAAAACTTTCTTGTAACTCTAGTCCCTTGTCTATAGGGGTAATTGTCACCTCCAAACTAGCAAACTTCACAAATGATGAGTTTTATATTGAGCTACGAGAAACTTTCAAAAATAACAAAGACTTAAAATATAATGAGGCAAAATAGTTATACGTTGCTTAATTACGATTCATAGCTACATATTAGAAGAAGGAAAGACGGGCGAACATGGGATAAAGAGAGGTGGATTATATGTATATATCACTGATGTATTTGTATATCTGCTAGATAATTTTATATTATTATGTATAATATGTATGAGTGAATACAATAGTATTAATAAATACCATTTGTATCCGATTACGTCACTTTCTTTTAGATAGAAGTAGCATATTAAATTCGCAAAATTACAAATTAGTGGGATCAATGCTCCTAATTTGTTTGGCAGACTTGTCCAGCACATTAATATTATAACTCGAGATATATCTAGCAAAAATAGTTAATTACCTCTAAAGAATTTAAGAGCCCGTTTGGATTGACTTAAAAAAATAACTTTTAAGTCAAAAATAAAAAATAAAATTGAAATGACTTTTAAATCAAAAAATAAAAAGTAGGGGAAGATCAATTTTTGGTTTTTGATTTATTTTAAGTTATTTTAAACTTATTTTAACTTATTTTTTACCTTGTCAAACATTTTCTAACTAATTTTAACTCATTTTTGACTTATTTTAAGTTATTTTTTATATTTGTCAAACACTTTCAAAAGTCAAAATTGACTTAAAAATAAATTTGACTAATTTTTAAGTCAATCCAAACACCTGTCTATTCCAATGGGAGTAAATAGAATGTGTTGTAAACCGATCTTTAATCCATGAATGATATCAACCAATTTAGTGAGAGTGTTAGTAGCATTGGGATTGGTTTCCCAAAAAGAAAAATGTACGGTTAAATTTATATGCAAGGATTAGAGAATATATAAGAAATAATGGATTTTAAGCACATAAATTACTAACAACTTGAAAGATAGGTTAATATTCAAGTGTGATAATTAAGTGTGTTTGGTAGAATGGAAAATATTTCAATGGAAAATATATTTTTTAAATGTATATTTTGGAAGGCAAGTAGATTGCTTACGTAATTTTTAGTATTTGATAAATAAGTAAGAAAATATTATTTAGCAAATACTATAGAGGTAAAAATGAGACGGGGAGTGGAGGTTGGGGGTGGCGAGGGTGGATGGTCAAGCAATGGGGGTTGGGAAGATTGGATAGATGCAGGAGAGGGGGTCACCAGGTTCACCTAAACCATACTTCCTATCCGAAATCTTATATAGTAGTGTTATATTTTTAAAAATATATTTAAATATAGATGTGTGAAGCCTCATGACTCCAAGTATCATAAAATGCAATGATGACTGGTGCATCTCTCTAAGTGAGATTAAAAATTTGAATCTTACATCCATCTAGTTTTATTTTTCTTTCTAAAATTGGTTAATGCCTTAACACCTCTCTAGGCGGTTATTGGTAGAACTTTATATATATAAATTTAATCTTTCAAAATTTTCAAATTTGTCGCATTGGAAATTTCTAACATTTTTAGCACGGTATTTTTTTAATATAATTAAATCAAATGTGTATATTAATATTAGTACTACTAGATATAACATACAATCAATGGGTTTAGTTGATTTCAATACAGAGAAACTCTCAAAAAGAAATTGTTACTTTTTAAAAAAAATTCAATGATCATCCGTCAATTTTAATTTTTTACAATAACTAACGGATTAACGCCGATTTATAAAATGCAAAATTACAGTTGAAGAGCATATATAGAAATAAAAAATATCATAAAATGAGTATTTTATGTTTAAATGGTACAATAAAAAATAGAATTGAAGGGTTAATCTTTTATTATTTTTTTTAAAAAAATACTTTTTTTTTTTGTCTTTCACTCTCTTAGAGAAAGTGTGATGCTCACACTCTGCCACATCACTTAAAAGTGCCAAAATAAAACATAAAAATTGGAGTTAAAGGATCAAAATAGACCAAGGTTAAGTTGGAGTACCAAAATAAAATTTAGGGACAAATTTAAAGGTATGTTTGACCAAAAATTTAATTGTCTAGCTTCCCTATTTTCTGGATTCTGAATTGATATGCATATTAAACTAATAGTAATATCTAAATAAAAAAAATAAGATAAAAATGTAATTTCATAAATTAAAAAAAAAAAGTAGCTTCTAGGAACATCCCACTCCTATAAATATTCCAAAATTTGTTATAGAATTGCTACTAATATTCTATTTTTTGTTGAAAGATGAAGGACAAAATTTAAACATAAAAATTACAGCTGTAATTGGGATTACCTTAGAAAAAGAGAAAAAAATAAAGAAAAATGTGTTTTAAAGATATACAGGTGAAAACGCGTTTCACAGACAGACACAAAAGTCTGTGACAGTTTTGTCTTTGACAAACAAAACTAAAGTTAAAAATACATTACAAAATCTATCAAAGCCAAGCCAATAAATTCTACCTGCCCTCATAGTAAACTTAGGTAAATCGTGTATGGAAATATAGTAATATTCAATATTGAATCAATTCAACATTTCGTTCAATGATCACTTCATCGATCATATTTGTAAAAAAAAATCATGGAATCATTGGGAGGGAGAACACTTTACGCAAGATTTAAAGTAAAATCACAAACAAATGTTAAATCGTATTTTTAGATTTTTAGATCACGAAATTATTAACCTTAATTATACGTTTTGAGTAATTGATTAAACTGGTTTTAGAAGATTAAAAAGTGAATAAATATTAATTTGGGATAAATCGAGCATATTTGATCCAAATATTCCATTTTATTGAGTATATATTGGTGTTATGTGACTGATTGCAAATTAGTGAGACATGAGACTGGCGTCTGAGTAGACAACTGATGAAATGGAGAGTCAATGAAAAAAATTCTATGCAAACCAATGAAAAATTTATGTTGTGAAATACGATTTTTCCACCAAAAATACATATGATGAAAATAGATTTTTCAATCATTTTTTTCTTTTTTTCACTGATTCAATTAAATATTTACGGAAATAATCATCCAATATTAGTAATAATGATTTTTTTTGTAGTGTGATGACTAAACTATTCAATATAATTACATCAATACATTGTCTTAAATCATTCCATCATGAAGAACAATTCAATTGAATTATGCCATTGCTAGTCAAAGTCTAATGAAAACAAACCAAATAATTAAAATAAATATTTTCCCACCATTTTTTTATTGCACTTATGAGTACACAATAAATGATACAGCATATGACACACTTCTATAAAAGAATATATCTTTAACAAGAATTTTCTAGGAACTCACATGGGAGAGTCCAGAAAATATGATTTCTCTCTCTGTATTGTCCCTAAAAAAAGTTTCCCCTAATAGTAATAAATGTAAATAAAATTAGTCTATGTAAGTGATGTTGTTCAAGAAAAAAAATTAACTTGACATCACATGTAAAAAAAATATTAAATAATTGAAGTGAGATCTTGATGATTAGCAAAAACTCCATAAAGGGATATCTGCTGATGATTCTTCATAATAAACATCCTCCATTGAAGGTGGATCAAAGAAAACTGTACCATGTAACATGTCATTGTACTTTGGTGAATCAAAGTTGTACCATTGCTCAATCATTGACATCTCTTGATCAAAAGTATAATTTGGTAATAAACAAACATCATTTATATCCTCAGAAGAAGTAGTAGTAGAAGAAGAAGAAGGTGGTGGAGATGGAGATGATAAAATAGTAGGGTTAGTACTGTCATCTGACAGTACTAACCCTATATTTTGTTCATTTTCAGCAGTGGCCGCGGCCGCCGCGGCCACTCTCTGAATGGCTTTAGGAGAGAGTGTTGTAGAAGTGTGATGATCAATGTGGTGATAGAAAGAAGAATCAAAAGGGAAGTTGAGATTTGAAGAAGCAGAAGGGCCTTTTAGGCATAAAAGTGCAGCATCATAAGCTCTAGCAGCAGCTTCAGGGGTAGAATAGGAACCTAACCAGATTCTTGTTTTTTGATTTGGTGCTCTTATTTCTGATACCCATGAACCCCAGCTTCTCATTCTAACTCCTTTGTACTTATTCTTCTTCATCTTCATGTTATTGATATTGCTTGATGTTGAAGAAGAAGATGATGATATTGACATTGATGTCTTGTTTGGCTCTACTAAACTTTTTTGCTCTGTCTTCACCATTGCTTGAATCTTGAAAGATTAGTGTTGTTTTGTTTAATTTGCTTCTTTTTCCTTTTTTTGTGTTTGTGTTTTTGAGGTGGATATTGATGAATGATGTTGAAGTTAGAGGAAGGGATGATTATTTATAGATGGTGTGGGCTAATTTGAGTTGGGGTGGGGTGGGGTAGGGGTAGGTGATTTTTTTTTGGTTGGGGGGGTGAGCTTTGAAGTGAGGAGATCATTTTAGTCAAGAGAGTATAATGTCTACATGTAAACATCAGAGTGGAGGACAGACATTTTCCAGTACTTTAATCCAATGTAGAACTTGGATAAATGTCCTTTTTACTATCTATCCAAGTGACAATATTGTCCTTAGCTTAACAAAAATATATTTCTTCCATTTTTTTTAATTTATGTGATCCAATTTCATTTAAGAAAGAAATAAAAAATTAAAATTTTAGATATTTATGTGATTATAAATTATCTTACTAAAATTAAAATAAATTTTTTAAAACTAAATTACTTTTTTATATTATTGACGAGACGGAATTGCTCGAATGTTAAGCAGTCCTCACCATCCGACTAAAATTATTCTTTTCAAAATGGACTAAAAAATAAATAAATAAAAATGAGGGGATATATAGTATTTAAGAGTTGAAATAATATCCAACTACTACCTATTTCACATTTTTGAAACAAAATCAGTATATGTAACATGTTCTATTTATTTATTTTACTCAAGTATTTACTTTTCTTATTTAGCAGACGCAGAACATTCAAAAATATATTCTTCTCCTATCGATCAAGACTATGTCAAAACTATCATGTGCTCCTGTCTCGTTTATACTCTTGAGGAACATTTTTATTTTTTCAAAGAACAATTAATGCTTAAAATGATGAAATTTTACCCTTAGACGTTATTTCACGTAAGAAAAACTTTTTAGAGCTTCTTGACAGCTTGGAAAAAATAATTGCAGTCAAATACTAACGAATTAAATCAGGAAGAGAAAAGTTGACAGTTTTATGTAAGGCATAACACATAAACATATTGTTAATTTATTTACTGATATTTATGTCCTTCAACTTTAAATGAATACTACAAATATTTATTTAAATTTGAATAAAGTTGACAAGTGTGCACACACTGTACGCATACATTTTATGTAGCATCACATACAAATTATCATATGAATACATCTTATTCAATTTTATACGAATTTAAATATTTACTTATACTTTTCGGGGAAAAAGGAGTATAGAGGTAAAAGGCAAAATGGGGCAGTCTGGAAACCAGCAAGGATCCTTAAAAGTACGTAAGTACATAGGCGCTGATATTACTTGACTTGAACCACAAGTTATCTCAACAAAGTGATTTCTGATTTGTACAAATTATATTTTAAATTTCTTTTCTTATACTTTATTTAGTAGTATGAGCATACTATTTGTAGTAGTATTATTTAGTTTCTTATTCTTAATTTAATGTGTATTATTATTTATTTTTCATTTTATTTATATCTTGCTCTATCATTTTTTTTAATAATGAGTCGAGTGCCTTTTCTTTTTATTGAGGTTTGCATATATTTTATTCTTAATTTTTAAATTTTATTTGTGAGATTATACTGGATATGTTGTTGCTTGTTTTTAGTCGTACGAACACACTATTTACAAAAGGAAATAAGTAGTACTTCTTTCGTTTCAATTTGTTTGATGTGTTTTCTTTTTGTCTGCTTAAAAAATGATTATTTCCCTTTTAAGTAACTCTTTTATTCTAACTTTCCAAACGATATGTTTAAAACCACAAAATTCAAGTTTTTTTTAAAAAAATCGTGTTAAGTCAAGATAAACCAAACAAATTAAACCGAAATGAGTATTTAATTATGGAAAAATTGTGGAGAATAACAAATATTTAAATCATATTAAATGCTATAGCTACTGTGTAGGAAAAATTCTAATTCGCAACTACAGTTTTGCACAGTCTTGTTATTCGCTTGATTTGTATAAATTCAAAATTTGTATAATTCGGTTCTTGATTATATAAATCCAGAATTTTATATATGTTTACCCTAATTATTTGTATACGATTTATGAAAAACATATAATAAATTACGTTGTTTGTATATTGGCATACAAACAGAGTTTTGAAAAATTCCTAAATACATAATTTGTATATACTTACTCTATCTGTATATTCGAAAATGAAATATACAAACATGCATAAATATACAACCGCAACCTCAAACAATACTATAGCTATGCACTATTATCGAAACTATAGTTATAGAGTCTTATTATGTCTATTATGTTTGTTATTCTCTCAAATTTTCTCCTTAATTATTTCGTCACATTGATATTATTATGTTATTTAGTTAAAATGATATCACCAATGATCAGGATAATATTGCATTACACTAAAGCTGACTAGAAACTGATTTGATACCTTCATGACTTATCAACAATGTTTAGTCTGTTTGTCTATTTCTTCAACATTTTTTTCACACTCCAAAATATATGTTTCTCCATTTCTTCTAAAACTTAACTATTTGATAAACTAACCTCTCCTGTTAGATTCTTACAACAACAACATATTACATACCGATGAAATCCCACAAGTGAGGAGTCTGGATAGGATATAATATTCGCAGATCTTATCATTACCTCTTAGAAGTATAGAGGCTACTAGATTCTTAATTACAAAATTAGAAAGCATATCTCAACATTTTTAGAATATTACCTAGACATTCAAAAACAATAAATTCTGATCCCTGTTTACACTTGCTAATTCAACAAATTAAAAAGAAATATTAGAGTAGTAAATGAATAAGAAGTGGGCAAAAATGTAATTGTGAAAGAGCACATTATTATTATTATGAAAATGACATGTCTGAATGAAGAAATGTCGTCATCATTATATCTTGCATCTAAATATTCTATGAATTTAAAAATAATTAAGTGCTAAAGAGAGAGAAATTAACATAGGATTCTGTCATTAGCAGCTTCCAGGATTCTGCAGCAACAAAGTGTACTCTCAAAGAGAAGAAGGGCTGGCCTTACGAATATATATATTTAATATGCTACTACTTGCATTAGCATACATACAATTTCTAGAATGTAATTTAAACTGACACGAAATTTAAGAAAGAAAAAAATAATATTTTTGAAATTCATGATATAAAATAAGTTATATATATATATATATATTTATATAGCTATAAATCATTTTATTAAAACTAAAATATGCATTTTAAATTTAAATTATGACTAAATTATAGAAAAATGTTTCATTCATTTTGGAACTGACGTGAGTCAATTTCCACAAGTGTTACCCTCATATTTTCTCTTCTTAAAATAAAGGGAGGTTTGTTATAAGTTTTTCAAGTAAATTATTAAAAAATTAAAGTGTTATGGGTGCAATTATCTCATACTGCTTTTTTTTTTTTCAATTAAAAATGAAAAATAAATAAATTATGAAACAAGTATGAAGGTAGTAATAAGAAGGGGGGAAATCTAAAGACGCGCAATAGAACAGTAAAGATATAACACATGTAGGATAAGAGGTTCTATTTGTTGTAAGGGAAAACAGCTGTTTCTCTTCTGTCTTGCTGAGCCCTCCTTAAAACGCGTTTTTATTTTTCTTATTTATTATATCTATCAATATCAGTCCACATAACAGGAGAATAACATACTCTCTCATCCTCATGACCTCGTCGCCTGAGACTTGTCCAATGCGATTTACGTCTTTTATATAGTTTGTGAGTTATTGCTGGGATAGAACCTTTGTCACGTGGGTGGATGTCTTAGCATGTACTAGTGGTTTAAAGGACACTATTATGCTTTTCATGGGACACTGTTAATTATATATATGATTTTTTCAAAAGTTAACAGTCAAATGTGTACATGGGTCAGCCTATGTGCACGATGCAAAGACATATATCCAGGATTTTGGATGATGATGAGTGTACTATTACAAAAAGGAAGATATAAATTTTGATCCGTTTGACATTTAGGTTCTTATTACTAAAAATCATCAAAATTTTAAAATTATAGGTCCAAAATTATTTTATATTTATCCAAACCACTCAGAGAGATGCTACCCAATTATAGAAAGAAATATAAAACAAGATAGATAAACGCTTTATATTTCGAACCTCAGATGCACCCAATCATCATCGCACAACATTTTATGATATTTCGAGCATGAATTCACACATCTATATTTAAATATTTCAAAAAATATATAATACTACTATATATGATTTTGGGAGAAAAGCATGAGTTCACGTGAACCCGATGATTTCTCCTGAATACATCTCTGACCCAATGAGCAAGTCATCATAGAGTATTACCTAAAGGATTGAAATTGTAGATTTCTCTAGAATTTCTAAAAAAATAAAATAATGAATAAGTAAAAATAAACGGATGGCACTAAAATCCTTAAGTCCAAAACACTTCTTAGCGTGCATGCGTCATTTGACTTTTTCCTTTGCCTTTTTTATCCACGACATGCACAGGAATGCAATATGATAAAATAATAATAAGTATAAGCATGACTTTAATAATTTCTGTATCTATTTTGACACTACAATTTTCTCCTATTTCGTTTTTTTGACATTTATTCTAAGCATATGAAGTAATGAGCTCAAACAGTAATTTTATTTTATTTACATTTTTTATTGGAGAATATGATGTTTATATGGAAAGAAATTCAGTACTAAAGTTTAAAGATGCTCCTTTTAAAATTAAAGATCCACTCAAGCCTATGTAGTATATATAATTAACGTTCATTTGAAAAAACAAATGATGTTTAAGTATGGAAAGTTTCGTAAAAATTAAACATTAACGCGTCATGCTTATAAAGCTTAGAACTACATAACATGTCTCCCAACCAAAAGGATTATTCACCCTTAATGGTGATTGAATTTATAGACGTGATTTAAGAATATGTAGATTGAGATGATCAAATCAATATGATTGTTAGTATTAATATGCTTTAACAATGTATACTTGCTTATAAAAATAATGAGTAAATAATATAATGATAAGAAAGAATTAATCCTACACTTTTAGGGGTTGTTTTGTTGGGTACAAGTTATCCCAAAATTAATTATCTCGAGATAAATTATTTTAGAATACGTTATTCCATCATGTATATAAGATAGTTTATCTCATCACTAAAATATAAATAACGAGATCAATAGTTTTAAGACTATGTAATACCTTCAACCAAACACAAGATAACATTAATAATCTTACATATTATCTTTAAAATTATTAATTATACATTATACCTCATATCAAAAGAACTCATTAATTTACAATTTGATACTCCCTCCATCCTTTTTTATATGTCACATTTTTACTTTGCACTTGCATTAAGAAATGATGTAACTTTACCCTTCTAGCCTTATTTAATTTATTTTGATTAATTAATTTAATCAATGGACATGAATCATTTACTTAATTTTTCTAAGTTGGTCAAATGTATATTTTTTTCAAGGCTAATAACTTATAAGAATAAAAAAGGAACAATATAATAATAAATATTATGTACTAACTATTTATAAAAAGAGATGATATATAAAAGGAGACGGAAACGGAGGGAGAAAGATGGCCTATGGGTGAGTAGTAGAAAATTGTATGTATAGGGCAGTTAGATTCCAAAGTAGTTGTATTTTTGTAGAGAATCAATAAATGTGATTTGCAGGAATTGAAGGCCATAAGGTTTTTTTCTACTTTGGAAAAGGAGTCTACCGGCACATGACTCTCTTTGACATTTTGACATTTTTAGGACCTTTTTCCATGTGGCCCACACTTTCATATTTACGACTTCACATTAGGCATTGGTCTTTTCTGTTCAATAATGATGGTTCATTATTAATTTAGGAAAAAATATTTAAAATATATTTGAATTTTGATCAAAATTATTATAATAAAATCAAATTATAGAAATGATTTTTTATCCCCTTATATTATTTAATAGTGTATTTTAAAGGTATATATGTGTCCACATAGACATCATAAATATTGCATCATTATAAATAGTAATGTGTCCACGTGACAACATATATACCTTTAAAATACACTATTAAATAGTGCAGAGGGGTAAAAAGACCTTCATAAAATTTGATATCGTAACAACAATTTCGATCAAAGTTAAAGTACTTTTCAGATCATTTTTCTATTAATTTAATACAAAGATTAAAAATTATAAATGATAGAAGATAATTATCAGATATATCATAATAGTATTTCTTTCGTTTCAAAATAATTGAATTATTGAAACATTTTTTTATATTTCAAATTAACTTAATTGTTCAATCTTCAAGACTATTTTTAAAATATTTCTTTTATTTTTATCTATTATTTGGATTTTATATATGATAAGTTCAAAAAAAGATTAACTACTTTGAATTATTTTAAAGATTAATTTGACAATAATTAATAAGGGAAAAAATAGAAAATAATGCTAATTTATATCCTAATTTTTTTTAAAAAATTGTGAAATACCTTAACAATTCAATTATTTTAAAATGAAGGGAGTATTGTGGATTTCCCCTTTCTCATTCTTCTATTATATTTTATTTTGTTTAAAACAAGAGATTTAAGATGCATTTTTTTTAAAGGATAAGTTTCCAACTCAACCTTAATCATAACATTATTATTATCTAAAATACACCTCTAAAAACCTTAAAAGTGTCGAGAAAAAAACACCTCTAAAACATCTTACTTTTTTGGAGATATCTACAAAACTAAATCATTGGTAGGTATTAACAGTTTGACACTTCACTTTTTATCTAATCATAATTTAATTAACTTTTAACTTTTGAGCTTCTTCCATTTGTAATTATTTTATAAAACTACAAATAATACTAAGTTTCAAGTATTTTATCATTTTTATAAACATTTGCGATATAGATTTATAAAATTTTATTTTAATAAAAGAGTTAGAAAATACGTTTTTATCAAAAATAGTGTTTCTATTAAGTATGTATTTTATTTTCTTAAAAATTGATTAATTTATATTTTAATTAATATAACTGGTCTTTCATTTCAAAATAATTATTTTTTGTTGTTAGAATTAAGAAGCTTAAATCATTAATTGAGTTTACATTTTATGTTGTATAAATGAATGCGGGCGTGAAAAAGGATAAAATAATAATAGTAGGAATATTATGGGTTCTCAAAATGGTTCTTAAATAGCGAAAGTATTTTTTACCATTAAATGTGATATGAAAGATATTGGGAACACGATTGTTGTGCGGTTTAATTTGGTAAGTTTTATAAATTCACCATAAAATAAAATAAAATATAAAGTGATGATGCACTTACCTTTTAAATGTGATGTTCATGTGAGTTATATAAATATGATAAATTATAAAGCATGACAATGAACTTCTGATAAAAATTATGAAGCATGTGTATATGATTATAGTCAATTTCTTGAAAAGAATGTAACTTGTGATAAACATCGTGCATGCTCGATCATTTTTTAAAATAATGCATCAATCTGATAAAAAATATATTTAAAATTAAATAAATAGTCATATGTCATATACTTTTAGTACGTCACAGATATTATAATACTATGTCTTATCGTGAACTATCAAAAGATAAAATCAAGAAAGAATTCCTGCCTATAAATATTTGGCCATGATCATAATGACAATATTTTTCTCCCTAAAAGAAGATGTTAGCTATATGGATGGTGTTATGACATATGTGGTAATACACAAGTGATTTGGAGCTCTAAAAGAGCTAATTTATTGTTACTTTGAAGGACTAAAATTGATAATATAAAACATTTCACTGTGATAAATCGCAAAGATATTCACATTTAATTTTCCTAAGTGCGCATTCACATTGAGACTATAAATTATGAAAAGATTTAATATCGTCATGTTACTACAGTCATAATAGGTAAGAAATATTAATGTAAAAAGCTACCCTGTTTTTCTCGTCTCTTTTTGTTGTCGAAAGCTTAATTTGTATTTAACCAGTCTAAACTTTGTACACCAATTACCTAATTTAGAAGTTGTCGTTGTATTCCCAACCAGTCTAGTAGCATCCTCCACATCCTCTTTAATGCTCACATAAAAAATGTGTGAGAGATTCTACTTTTCTTGAATTGCATAGCACATAATCTTATGATACTTGTATTCCTCATCTCTCTAATTTGTCCACCATAATTGACGTTTCTTGAAATGTTAGCTAAAGAATAAACTGATATTTTGAAAATGTTTCTTGGATCATTATTAGGCCTTTCCAATTCACTTTTTTGAAAATTAGGTTGAAAGAACTTGTATGCTCTTTAATGGTGTACGTGCCTTATCTGACGAGTTGTTGCAGGTCTGTGAGCAATGTGCGCTGGTTAAATCATGTTTTAGCATCGAAAATCTTCAACACCAGCCAGCATGCCTGTTTTGAACTTCTCAAGAAACTCAATCAATCAACTTCAAGAACGAAATTTATGGATGAATTCGCAAGATTGGCGTGAGGGCGAACAAACCCAACACTGTGAAAACTTACATACCTCGAAAGAACTAAGTTCTTGGGAAAAATCTTCAAACCTTGAATGAACGCTTGAAATTTTCTTCTTTTTCTCCTCTTGATCTTCTCTCTAAAAACCCTATGCTATTTTGGAATGAATAAAACTTATCTCAATCAGTTTAGAACCCTAAAAGGGTGAGAAAAATGTTTAGGCCTAGTGGGGTAAGGAAAAGACCAAAATACCCCTTCTTAAAACGAATGAAATGCCTTACCTAGAGAGGCTGCACTCAAACAGACATATCTCCTTCATCCGAGCTTGAAATTTAGCAAACTCGGAGGGGTTGAAAAGAAGACTCAAATTCCTTCGATTTGATGCCTTATAGGCAACTTAACTCATTATGTACTAAAAGTTATGATCGTTTAAAGTTGACCTAAAACTCACAATTGAAGAGTAACTTGTATGAATTCTCAATTTAGCTCTTTCTAAGTCCGAGGTGTTACAGAAGCAATGCATTAATAGTCTGAATGGTCTAGACATGTGTGTTTCCTAGTGATGTTTGTTCTGACTATAATTGGGAATTGGTAGAAGCAATTCGGACTAACATAGAAGACCTCTAAATTTTCAAATTGTGTATGCCATGGGGAATTCGTAAATGTCTAATCAATAAGGCTATAAATCTTTGTATTTGCATCTCTTTTGTTACAACGGAAAATTTTGTATCATTTCCTACTAATATGTCTGAGACCAGTATCCACAAAGCATTTGTAAAGTCTATAATTTCTGTAGTTGCGCATGATGAAAACAATTGAGAAATCAGAGATCAAAAAGAGTTGAAAACTATTCTGTATTTCTTGTCTTTATAATTGATAAACTATCCACTATTTATATACAAAGGTACAAGCATGATTCTAGCATAATATCATATCATATCTTGCACAATATTAATGGTGTGATTGTGCTTAGTTAAATTAGAATATTGTCCCGGATATTTTAGAATCATATCAGATATGATTTGGAAACACATCAGATATGATTTGGAATCACATCAGATATGGTTTGAAATCATATCTGATATGGTCAACATCCCCTCTCAAATAGATGCTATTTATCAAGAAACATTAATTTGGATAATAGGAATTGGTGTCTGCTCCTTGTCATCGCTTCTGTAAACAAGTCTGCCAATTGATCATGCGACGTGATACGTCCACTTCAATGTGCTCATTTCAAAAGTCTGGACCACAATGCTTTGAGCGCAAAGAGTATGGCCATATTGCGTCACATTGCAAGAAAAGAAACATATGTATTTATTGTAAGAAGCCTGGCCATATAATTCTGGAGTGCAATCGACGCCCAAACACGCGTCAAACCAAGCACAAAGTTTATCAAGCGTCGGAAGCTTATGTGAGTCAAGCAGATATCACACCATCTTTTTTGAATCTGAAAGCACTTCAAAAGAAGATACAAGATTTAGTTGCAGCTGCTCTCCCCGAGGCTATTTCTAGTGCTCTCACTGTTGTCTATCCTGGTAAGAATTTAAATAAGAATTCAAAAGTTTGGCATAAAGATTCGGTTGCGCCTAACCATATGACAGGAGATATCCATAATTTACACTCTTTATCAACTCCAGCAGAAAATCATCTTATTTTCACAGCCAATGGTGATACTTTACTTGCCTCTAAGATTGGAAAATCATCTTGCTTCATTAATGTCCTTTCTGTCCCTAAACTTATTGTTAATCTTATTTCGATTGGACAGTTAGTGGAAAAAAATTGCCTTATTGTTTTCTCACGTCTTGATTGTGTTGTTCAGAATCTGGAGACAGGGAAAGTGATCGCCAAAGGTCGTAAAGTTGGGAGAATGTTCTAGTTGTCGATGTCTGAAACACCTCTTCATGCATGTTATATGTCTGCCACTAAAGGAGACGTCACTAACTCAAATAAATTATGGTACTTGTGGCATCATCGTCTTGGACATTCACATGCTCAAAAACTTTCTTCCATGTTACAATATTGTCTTCATTTGAATAAGAAATCATGGATTTTGTCATCAAAATTGCCTTGTGAAAATTGAGCTAAATCCAAAAGTCATAAATTGCCTTTTCCTTGTAGTACTACTTCATACAACTCTACTTTTGATTTGATTCACAGTGATGTATGGGGTCCTGCACCAATTTCATCTAGATTGGGGTATCAATTTTTTATCTTGTTTATTGATCATGTTTCTCGATATAAATGGGTATTCTTTTTTAGAAACAAAAGTGAAGTTCCTAAAATCATACAACAATTTGTCACCTATATTGAGACTCAGTTCAATAAACGAATCAAAATATTTTGATCTGATTCAGGTGGAGAATACATGAAGTCAGAACTCATAGATTTTTCCAAAGAGAGGCATTACTTCGCAACACTCTTGTCCACACACACCTGAGCAAAATGGGGTTGTAGAAAGAAAAATTAGGCATGTTCTGGAAACCACATTAGCTCTTCTCGATACATCAAATATTTTTAAAATATTTTGGGTTGAAGCCATCCAAACTTCTGTCTATTTAATAAACAGACACACCATTACCATTAACAAAGATGATAGTCCATATTCCATTTTTTTGGTAAACTCCCTGATTATTCTCATCTAAAAGTTTTTGGTTGTGTGTGTTTTGTCCATTTACCTAGACATGAATGTCATAAATTATCTGCTAAAGTTGTGAGGTGTGTTTTTCTGGGTTATAATGATGTTCAAAAGGGCTATCTTTGTTATGATTCTTCTAAATGACAGTTGCGAGTTTCCAGACATGTAATTTTCTTTGAGCATCTGTTTGCTTACCCTATTACCTCTTCAACAAAATCAGACTCTATCTCATTTCTGCACAAGTTTGAGAATCAACAGGAATAAAATCCCACATCTCCTAACGAAGATCCTAATGGCATTACTTTGTCACATAATTCATTGAATACCTCTTTTACTGACTCATCTGACAACAATGATTATTCTGATGGTGAACCTGTACCAAGTGACCAAATAAATTCTTCCATTCCCTTTCTTCGTCACTCTAAACGTAAAGCATCTGCCCCAGATCGATATGGATACTCTCATGATAGATACGGTCTATCGTATGCCTTACTTGCTACTTTGAATTCTATTTTTATTCCAACTACTTACCAACATGCATCAAGTCATGACTGCTGAAAATAGGCAATGGAAGAGGAACTTTCGGCTTTAGAATAAAATCATACATGGGATTTGATATCTAAATTGGCTGAAGTTTCTGTTATTGGGAGCAAATAGATTTATTCTGTGAAAATGAAGTCTGATGGCACATTGGAGAGGTACAAAACTTGACTAGTAGCTCAAGGATACAAATGAGAATATGACTTGGACTATGAAGAGACTTTTGCTCCTGTTGCAAAGATAGCGATAATTCGTGTGTTGCTCACTATATCATCCATCAAACGGTGGAAACTTCATCAAATGGATGTGAAAAATGCATTTTTGCATGGTGAACTGCTTGAGGTTATAGACATGAAGCCTCATGCAGGGTACAATCAAGCTCAACCCGATATGGTTTGCGTCTTCAAAAATCTCTTTATGGTCTCAAGCAAGCACCACGTGCATGGTTTGAGAAGTTTTGATCTACCATCATAAATGCTGAATTTTCTCAATTTGTTTCTGATTATTCATTATTCATCCGGCACTCCAATACTGATATGACAATTTTACTATTGTATGTGGATGATATGATTATAACCGGCAATGATGAGAATGGAATTGTACGGCTCAAGAATCTTCTTAATGTAACTTTCAAAATGAAGGACCTTGGCAGGTTAACATATTTTTTAGGGTTGGAGGTTGAATATTTGCAGGATGGTATCATGCTAAGTCAAAGAAAGTATGCAGAGGATCTTGTCACACAAACATGTCTAAGTGATCAGAAAGTAGCTCACACACCTATGAAGATCAATGTGAAGTACAAAAATGATGACGGTGACCTTATTACAGAACCAACATTGTACAAGAGGCTCATTGGTTGTCTAATTTATTTGACAATAACAAGACCTGACATCTCTTATCCAGTTCAAGTCTTGAGCCAATTTGTTACAAATCCTTGCCAGCATCATTTTTCTGCCCTCCTTAGAATCATTCGCTATGTTCGAAGTATAATTAATCGAGGTATTTTCTTTCATTCAGTATCATTGGCAGACTTGTTTACAAAAAAAGCATATTGAAGTGGACATATCCCGTCACATGATCAATTGGCAGACTTGTTTACAAGTTCTTGAATATAATGACAGTCCACTTCAATGTGCTTTTTGTTCTCATGGTGGACCAGATTTGTTGCTATTTGTATTGCACTAGTATTGTCAGCATGTAATGTAGTGGAGCCATAAAAAAAGATATGAAGTTCTGCCATCAATTGACGTATCCACACAATTTCAGAGTAAGCGGATGGCATTGATTTATATTCTGCCTCCGTTGATGATTTTGAAATTCTTGGTTGCTTCTTGCACTTTCATGAGACAAGTGATGATCCGATTAACATACACCATCCTATCGTAGACTTTCGAGAATTTGGACATCCTACCCAATATGCATCTGCATACCCTTCGAGATTTAGAGATGATGCTGAATGAAAGAAAATACCTAGATTAATTATACTTCGAACATAGTGAATGACTCTGAGGAGGGCAGAAAAATGATGCTGGCTCAAGACTTGAACTGGATAAGAGATGTCAGGTCTTGTTATTGTCAAATAAATTAGACAACCAATGAGCCTCTTGTACAATGTTGGTTCTGTAATAAGGTCACCAT
Organism: Solanum chiquidenum; assembly: GCA_029582725.1. Classification (NCBI taxonomy): domain Eukaryota; kingdom Viridiplantae; phylum Streptophyta; class Magnoliopsida; order Solanales; family Solanaceae; genus Solanum; species Solanum chiquidenum. The sequence continues at coordinate 70,554 of JAJOOS010002510.1, forward strand.
CATCATTTTTGTACTTCACATTGATCTCCATAGGTATGTGAGCTACTTTTTGATCACTTAGACATGCTTGTGTGACAAGATCCTCTGCATACTTTCTTTGACTTAGCTTGATACCATCCTGCAAATATTCAACCTCCAACCCTAAAAAATATGTTAACCTACCAAGGTCCTTCATTTTGAAAGTTACATTAAGAAGATTCTTGAGTCGTACAATTCCATTCTCATCATTGCCGGTTATAATCATATCATCCACATACAATAGTAAAATTGTCATATCAGTATTGGAGTGCCGGATGAATAATAAATAATCAGAAACAGATTGAGAAAATTCAGCATTTATGATGGTAGATCAAAACTTCTCAAATCATGCACGTGGTGCTTGCTTGAGACCATAAAGAGATTTTTGAAGACGCAAACCATATCGGGTTGAGCTTGATTGTACCCTGCATGAGGCTTCATGTCTATAACCTCAAGCAGTTCACCATGCAAAAATGCATTTTTCACATCCATTTGATGAAGTTTCCACTGTTTGATGGATGCTATAGTGAGCAACACATGAATTGTTGTCATCTTTGCAACAAGAGCAAAAGTTTCCTCATAGTCCAAGTCATATTCTCGTTTGTATCCTTGAGCTACTAGTCAAGCTTTGTACCTCTCCAATGTGCCATCAGACTTCATTTTCACAGAATAAATCTATTTGCTCCCAATAACAAAAGCTTCAGCCGATTTAGATATCAAATCCCATGTACGATTTTCTTATAAAGCCGAAAGTTCCTCTTCCATTGCCTTTTTCCAGCAGTCATGACTTGATGCATGTTGGTAAGTAGTTGGAATAAAAATAGAATTCAAAGTAGCAAGTAAAGCATACGATTGACCGTATCTATCATGAGAGTATCCATATCGATCTGGGGCAGATGTTTTACGCTCAGAGTGACGAAGAGAAGGAATGGAAGAATTTATTTGGTCACTTGGTACAGGTTCACCATCAAAATAATCATTGTTGTCAGATGAGTCAGTGAAAGAGGTATTCAATGAATTATGTGACAAAGTAATGCCATTAGGGTCTTCGTTGGGAGATGTGGGATTTTATTCCTGTTGATTCTCAAACTTGTGCAGAAATGAGATAGAGTCTGATTTTGTTGAAGAGGTAATAGGGTAAGCAAACAGATGCTAAAAAAAAACATGTCTGGAAATTCGCAACTGTCGTCTAGAAGAATCATAACAAAGATAACCTTTTTGAACATCATTATAACCAAGAGAACAGATAATTTATGACGTTCATGTCTAGGTAAATGGACAAAACACACACAACCAAAAACTTTTAGATGAGAATAATCAGGGAGTTTACCAAAAAAATGGAATATGGACTATCATCTTTGTTAATGGTAATGGTGTGTCTGTTTATTAAATAGACAGAAGTTTGGATGGCTTCAACCCAAAATATTTTAAAAATATTTGATGTATCGAGAAGAGTTAATGTGGTTTCCAGAACATGCCTAATTTTTCTTTCTACAACCCCATTTTGCTCAGGTGTGTGTGGACAAGAGTGTTGCGAAGTAATGCCTCTCTCTTTGGAAAAATCTATGAGTTCTGACTTCATGTATTCTCCACCTGAATCAGATCAAAATATTTTGATTCGTTTATTGAACTGAGTCTCAACATAGGTGACAAATTGTTGTATGATTTTAGGAACTTCACTTTTGTTTCTAAAAAAGAATACCCATTTATATCGAGAAACATGATCAATAAACAAGATAA